>AUXI01000030.1:0-69983 GCA_000482105.1 Crithidia acanthocephali | reverse complement strand
GCGACGGCGAGTCGCTGCGGCCGCCAGGCAACGCGACGGACTTGCGCGCCGCATGCGTCGGCTCGACGTGCTCGTCATCGCTCACGTGCGCCTCCAGCTCCGGCTGCGACGGCGAGTCGCTGCGGCCGCCAGGCAACGCGACGGACTTGCGCGCCGCATGCGTCGGCTCGACGTGCTCGTCGTCGCTCACGTGCGCCTCCAGCTCCGGCTGCGACGGCGACACTGGTGGTGATACTTGTTTTGCTGTGGTTATCGGCGTGATCGTGGGCGTTGTGTATTCGTCGGGTCTGGGGGCAAGTCGTTCCTCGTTGTGGTGCAATGTCTCGTAGTTTCTAAAAGTCTCGTTGTTGGCGGAAAGACTTGCCGCCGATGTTGTATCCGTTGTTGTGCTGGAACTTGGGGTGGTCGTGAAACTGCTGCTTTCGGTTTCCTCCGGTGTGGGGGATGCTACGGACTCAACTGTATCGACGGTGCTGCGTCGCCGACGGTCAAAAAGATTGTGTGTAAAGCTGACAAATGGTTTTGCGCTTTCTGGTTCTGCGGCCGTGGTGAAAAGGTCAGTGGCAGTGTAGTTGGATGGTGGAGCGGATTTCTGTTGAAGCGGTGAGGTGGATGCGTTGCCGCTGAGAAGTCTGGACGTAGCCTGCAGGAAGCTTTGATCGCAACTCCCTCTGCCGCTGCTGCCCGGCGGTGCAGAGGCAGATACCCGTGTTGTTCCGCGTGATCTGCGCAGCGTCAGCCGCCGGCGAGGATTCCGGTCGGAGTCGTACATCAGTTTGTACTCGTAAACGTAGTGAGTGCTCGAGGCACGTCGACCGCGGTCCCCGTACTCCGACTGCACCGTCTGTGCTGTGAGGGCGGTTGCGGTGGTGGCCGACAAGGACGGACTAGAGGGCGGCGTTAAGAAAGGCCGCGACTCATGATGACTGGAGGATCCCTCTGCAATCGTGTGGTCGACGAGGTGCTGCTGCTGCACACCGCTGTTTTCGTGCACGAGGAGCGCCTCGCGAGAGGTGGAAGAGTAGTTGTGCCACACAGCGTTGGCGTTTTCCTCTACGGTTCGGAGGTGCGGCGTGAAGGCTCGGAAAGGAGGTGTGGACGGCGCCTGTTCTTGCTGCCGTTGTTGCTGCTGAGAACTGCGGAAAGGTGAGGGTTGACGCGGTGCACATGGTGGTCGCCCAGCAGGAGTGCCAGCGCGATGGACACGCGGCGAAACGGGCGGTCGTGCCGCCGGGGTTAGCGGGCCGGCTGAGTGGGGTCGTGTTAGATGCACTACGTTGCCGCTGTCATTGCTGAGCGGGGGGGAGAAGATCGTGTTGAGAGGCGAACCTGGCGTCTGAGAGAGGGAGGCGTACTCTTCCTCCCGTTGCCACTCGTGGTGGTGCTGCTGCTGCGTAGTACGAGATGACGAAGCGCTGTAGAGTACGTGGTGCATGTCACGGCTCAGTACGTCCTGAAACTGCCGCTCCAAATCCTCCTGCAAAACGGAGCTTTGCCTTGCATCCGTAGAGGGCCCACCGTGACGCTCTGTCATCTCCTTCACGAGCTGTCGCGCCGCGACGTCATCGTCATCGTTGTGGTGGTGGTGGTCGGTAGATGTCGACTTCGAGAGCCTCCTGGACGAGTCGGCCGAGAGGTCCACCTTGCCGGAGTCCTCACTGCCAGTGGGTGACGTCGTGCCGTGCGACGGGCTGCGCTCAAACACGGCGCGTGATCGGTGCAGGCTGGACCGGAGAGTTGACTCCTCGCCATCTGCCGAGGCTCGTGACCGGCTGAAGCGTCGCTCAGCGGACGGCGACGGTGCAGCGCCGACGGCCCGGCTTGTGCTTGTGCTCTGCGACGCATCCCTCACTGTTCGTGTCGTTCTTGTAAATGTGTCGGCCGTGGTGGTGGTAGCCCTGCGGTCTGACTCCGTGTTGTACGTCGCCGTCGAGGCTTCGTGTGTGGTCTGCCCACTGGAGCCGCTGCGTGACGGCGGAGACGCGGATGTCGGCAACGACGGGCTGCCGTGCGAGGACGGAGAACCGCCTCGACTCTCTGACGCCGTCCGCTGCATTCCTCGAGTCTCCTGCGCCACGGACTCTCTCCGCTGCCCTTCACGATCGCTGGCATGGTCGCTGTTTGACGGCATCACCAACGGCGGCGGTCGGTGCACCTCTGGCAGGCCGTTGTGAGTGCTTTGGCTTCGTTGCTCTGGTGTCACAGTCGTCCGTGACCTGCGGTCATTCCTCGAGTAGGTGTAGTACTGTGCGCCGCGCTGCCAGTCAATGCGGTGCAGGAAGCCACTCGAGCCGCGTCTTCGGCCGTAGTTGAGGATACCACAACTACTGTTGTTACTGCTGGTGCTGTGGTGGTCGTTGCTGTGGAAGCTGCTGCTGCGTCGTCGCGTGCCACTGCCACGCATGCCATGCCCGTCACGCGGCACACCGTACAGCAGTGACATGCGACGCTCCTGCGGGGAGTAAAGAACCGCAGCGTTTTGGTAGTAAAATGTGGCGGTCGGCATGCCACCGGCGTCGCCGTCGTACATCATGCCGACGGCTGTGGGTCGGCGAGAGCGGCTGCGGTAGTCCATCTCGAAAGGGCCGTGGGCCAGCAGACCGAGCACCGTGTCATCCAATAGCGTGGACAGCTCCTGCAGCACGCCAGAGTCCATCTCCACCGCGTCGATCTTGTAGTGACGGCGGCGAGCTGGGGTGCCGCTGCGCTGCTTCCGCCGAGTCGACCGTCTCTGCAGACTGGTGCCGTTCCCGCTGCTTTGCTGGTGTAAAGTTGGCGATACAGCCGCAGTGGTTGTCGTGGCTCGCGTCTCCGCAGAGGTGGAGGTGGCGGCGGCGGCGAAGGAGGAGAGTTCGCCGTCTCCGTGTAGGCTGCTGAGCTGACTCGCGGCGGCTCCTGCCACTTCTTCATCCGCCTCTTCTCCTCTGCCCTCTCTGCGGCGATACTCCATCACCATACTGCGTGAGGTGTGGTGCTGCTTTTCCGTAGACACAGTGGTGTGCGTTGACCCACGCACTGTGTCTGCTCCCTTTGACGATCGTGCTGCAGCATTTGTTGTTTTAATTCTTGACGAGGTAGCAGTGGTGCGTTGTGCACTGTGCTCCGCTTCTGCGATGGGCTCTGCACGAAAAGACTTGCGAGGCGACGCGCGCATACTTGCCGACGTCACTGGGGACGATGAAGTGCTTTCTTTGTTTTCCTCTGCCCGTCCGTCTGTGACTGCTGTATGGAGTGTCGGGATGCCGGCGATGCGCTCTCCGTGCGGCGCTGCACGTGTGCGTTTTGCCGCCGTCCCAACGACGCCGTGCGGGAGGACGACACGGAGACGTTTCGCGACGACACGGCAGCGCCACCTGCGTCGCGCACGGAGCTTGTGGCCCCCTGCCAAGACTGGCCATCACTACTCCTCCTTGCGGAACTCGACAGGTCTCTACCGCCGGCAACAGTCAGCGGCGATGCGGAGCGCAAGTCCCCTGACTGCAGCTTTGCCATCCATAAGGCCGTGACGTACTGCAGCTCCCGTCCCACGAGATCAGCGTAGTACGCACGCTGCTCCGGTGTCAACGTCATGCCCGACCTGTTGAAGTCCGCTACATCGAGCGTGTTGGCCTCCTGGTAATCGACGTCGAGGCTCATCTGCACCGCAAGGAGGATCTCCATGGCACTGGTGAAGTGTTGATAGAGTTCGGCCTGTGCACGGGCAGCGAGGATGCGCTGCTGAATGCGCGGCAGATTCCACTCCCCAGCGGCAGGGCCGATTTCGATGCCGGCAGCGCCAGCAGCGGCCTGCGGTGTCAGCGGCAGACCTGCAGCCCCGTCCTCTTCCTCTGCCTCGTCTTCGAACACTTCACTACTTTCACTACTCCGCACCGGCCTCCCGCTGTGGTCGTCTTCCTCGATCTGCGAATCAATGCGCGGCTCTTCATGCGTGGCACGATACTCAGTGAACGGGGCGGAGCGTGCGATCAGCGGCGCAGCCACCGTGGAGTCGAGGCACGTCATGGAGATTCGTCTTACAGGCTGCCGCGGCTCTGTGCCGACCGCGTCCGCCGGCTCGAGCAAGAAGGCGTCCAGATCGGACACCGTCACGTTGCGGAACGGTCGTGGTGACTTCGTTGGTCGCCGTCGCCGCAGTCGCGATGGAGTGGGCGAGCCACCGGACGCTTGCCGTGTCGATGCCGCACCGGCGCTGCTGCGGGCAGACACCAGGCGGGCGGCGGTGCCCTCCTCGTCCTCGCTGCTCTCGCCGCTCGTCGGGGAGTCTGCGGTAGCCGAGGAGGCGGACGACGAGGCGGAGTCACTCGCGGGCCGTGGACGCACGAACAGACTCTTGCGATCAACGGCACGCAGGTGCAGGGACGCGGTGATAGGCGGTGACACGTACGAAGTCGTCGACATGGAGCTGCCCGGACGCACAGACTCTCCACTTCCAGCTGCCTGGTCCGCCAACTCCGTTACTGCCCCGTCACCGCGGTCGGCGGCGAAGCTCTGTCGCTGACGTTGCTGCAGGCCCAGTGCGGAGGCCGCACGCGACCGTCGTGCTGGGTGTGCGGTGGACTGGCCGCTCTCTGCGTTGGTGAACACCACGCTGGAGGAGCGAGCAGAAGTGTAGGAGACAGAATTCAGACCTGCAAACGAGGCTGGGCTGGTGACGGAGCCGGAGCCCCACTGGTGCGATGACGACCCGAGACGCCAGGTGCGACCGTTTACGGAGTTGCCGGCGAAGACGGAGGCACGCGTCGGTGGCGGCGGCGGCGTGTTTTGGCTGTTGGGCGACCGCAGCGTCTCTGGAATGAGAGGAGACGACGAGGTAGCCGCAAGTGGGCTGCGCTGCGCTGTGCCGTCGTCGTCGTTTCGTTGCGTGTCAGACGTGTGGGAGGAGTGGCGCGGCCATGGTGCTTCAATGGAGGTGGCGAAGCGCTGCAATGGCTTGCTCGACTTCGGTGGCCGCCGACGCGACGACGACGACAACGAAGAACCTTTGCCTGTGCTCTGCCCGCCATCGTCTTTGCTGGCATCCAGCTGGTGCGAGGAGCGAGGAGACTTCACGAGACCGTTGCTGGTGTGGCTCGCTGCCCCGCTTGGCGGTCGAATGGAGGATTGTGTGGAGTTCATCATTGCGACAACTGCCTTTTTTGCCGCTCTTGCTGTCGTTATTTGCTGGAGGCAAAAAGCAGGTGAGGAGTTCAAAATGGAAAAACAAAAAGAGGTTGTAATTCAGATGACAGAAATAAAAAAAAAGTAACAATTCCAGTTTGTGAGCTGTTTGGCTATAATACATGAGAAGAATAGAATAAAAACGAAAATAAAATAAAAAGAGACAGCACTAATCTGCTCTTCAAGCAAGGTGGCGAGCTGTAAATGAAAGAAGGCAAAAGTATAAAGAGTCGACACAGTCGCTGTGAGGTTTAACTTTGAGAAAACGAAAGAGAAAAGGTGCCGCAATACTTGTCCAGAGTTTCAACAACTACAACCGAGAGTCAAGCAAGCACACGTGTAACCAACATCTGCAGAGAAAAGATAAAGACGCAAAGAAAAGAGGCAACGACAGAGAATGATGGAGGCCCAGGAAAGCAGGAGGAGGACGACGAGTAGAGAAGTACACACGAGAAAGAAAAAAAAAAACGTAGCAGAGAGAGAGAGCGACGAGACCAAACAAGAGAGGCACAGCACTCAATGAAACAGGAAACACAGATGAATCCCTGCCATCCTTTCCCTTTTTTGGCTCGATACAAGAAAAAAAAGGACGATATCATTGAGTGACTCATTAGACAATCGCAACGACGTCGACCGTAGCCCAACGATGCATCGGGCACGGCCTTGCTCCGCCTTGTCGGTATCGCACCGCGACAATATCGCGATGGCGCCACGGGAAAAGCACCAACTTCGACTCTGATAAGCCTTTTTTGTTTGTTTTACTTCGTGTTTGGTGTATGTCTTGTCTGATGGCATCCATTTTCAGGAAAAGTGACAGAAAAAAGCTGATATTTTTATTTACATCGTGCCGCCAAGGTATTACTTCTCTTTTGAAAGACGGTCCATGGTTGCGTCAAAATGAACATTGGAAGGACCAAAAACTGTGTCTAAGAAGCACTTCTACTACTACATTGCCGGAGGGATAAAAAACGATCTGTACACGTTATCCCTTCCTTTCAACCACAGATGAGAACGTGCAAATGGAGGTGTTAGCTCTCCTTCGCCTTCTCCGCCTCGGAAGCGAGCCGCTTGATCTCGTTCACAAGCTGCGTGTTCGCTCGCTTAACGTAGGCGATCTCCTGCTCGTGCAGTTTCTCATCTGCCGCCTGCTGCTCCTCAAGCCGCTTCTGCATACCGGCGTACTTTGCCCGCCACTCACTGACCCGGTGCTCACGCCGCCGCACCTCCACCTCCAGCTCCGCCTTCTCGGCAAAGAGGTGCTGGTGCAGGTCGCGCTCGGTGCTCTTGCGCACCGCGTACTGGCTCGCACTGTCGAGCAGCACGTCATACGTCTCCATGGACTGCTGCATGCTGCGGGCCAACTCCGCCAGCAGCAGCCCACGCTCCGGGCAGAGCAGCGCGATCTGCCGCGTCAGCTCCTGCAGTGCATCGTTGTAGAGACGCTCACGGTTCGGGCAGACAACACCACTGGGCCTGGCGGACTCGGCGGCGGCGCGGTGCTGCAGGTGGAGGTACAGCAGCACCACGTCGAGCCGGGACACGTGTGCGACATCGGCGCGACGCCACAGCGACGGCACTGCGGCTCCATCTTCATTGCCCCCGGCCTGCGTCTGCACGGTGCTGGTGCTGTGACGACGGGTACCGACGGTGGAGGAGGACACCGACAGCTTACGACTCTTTTCCCCGTCTTCTGGGTGCCACCCGCCGCGTCACCGTCAACGGCTTCGCCGCTGTTGCTCACCGGCGCAATAGGGAACAGAACGTCCATCGCATCTGCCACCGTCAGAGCACGGCCACCCTTCACACGCGCAGCCGCAGCGGCGGCGGCGGCGGCGGTCGTGGTGGTGGTGGTGTTGCTGCTCATGCCCTTCACTGTACTGAGATGCTTCATGGACGACTCACCCGCCTTCGCTGCCGCACGCGCCGCTGCCGTCTTCGCGACGTACGCGTTACGTGCCGCGACGGTGCTCAAAGCAGCCGCACCGCCGTCCTCCAACCCGCCGGCGCGGGAGCTGCGCCTGGATTGGAGGCCGACACTGCTGCTGCTTCCACGTTTCATCGACGGAGACGTCCCTCCAGCCGCACCAGCGTTGAGCCCGCCTTTGAAGGAGACGCTGGCAGCGCTGCGCTGCGTGCCGCCGTACGCACCGTAACGGGCAGATACGTTCGTCATTCCCACACGTGGCTGCTGCGGCTGCTGCGGTGGCGGAACGGGGCCTTTGCCCGCCGCGCTGACGGCGGCGGCGTCGGCGGCACCGCTGGTGAGCGATGCGCGTTCGCCATGCCGTGCAGCCGCCCCACCGGGAAGCGTACTCAACGGACTCCCACCACTGCCACTCGCATAGGCCTGCGCCTGCTCTGCCTCCAGCATGGCCAGCGCAGACTCGTAGTCCAGCGGGATGTTGAGCGCATCGCTGAGGTCGTGTAACGACGCTGCATCGTCGGTGGCGGTGATGACAGGTACGGTGCAGTAGAGCACGGTGCCCAGCGCGTCGTAGATGTTTTCGTCCTCTGGTGTTGCCATGGTTATGAGCACGGGGGGTAGCTAAGAAAAAAAAAATGGTACACCGAATGTCAATAAGTGTTCTTACTTTTGTGTGTTCGTGGAAAGAGTAGTGAATGAATACTACAAAAGGGGGTGTAGGGTCGCCCGAGAGCAGTCACACGAGGAAGAATTCGACAACAACAAACACAAAACCAACTTACTCTGCTTTGTGCAGCGTGTGTGGGTGTTCTGAGTACCTTCCCGTTTAGCGTTGCAGAAGACAAGAGCAGGAAGTGGGATAAGAGGCAATAGTGAGCAAATGGATGAGAGGGAGAAGTACATGAACTGAAGCAACGTAATGTCAAAGCCTTCCACTGACAAGTGAGCTCCAACGTCACCACACATCGCCAGCTGAGAAAAAAAGAAAAAGAGACGTGAGACAAACTCCTACTAGAAAAACACAAGCGACAGTCAACCTTTGCCACTCCACATGAGGCAAGGAGTGGCAAAGGTAGTTCTTTTCTCCTCCTTTTGGTTGATTGTTTTTGGTCACCCGTGCACAAGCATGAAAGAAAAGACACATAGTGAAAAACAATCGGTTGTACTGCGTCAAAAAGAGAAGAAGGTGGGGTGGTGAAGGTGAAGAGACGCAGTCAAACCACGCTCTACTGCATGCCTACTACGGAGGCCATCCGCTGCTGGTACGCCTTCAGCGCCGCCCGCGCCTCCTTGTTGTATCGCTGCACCCTCGTCGCTTCTTTCAGCACCTCCTGCTGCCGCTGGTACCACGCGCGTTTTGCCTCCGCCGCCGTGCCAGCGCCAGTCAGCGACGATGATGACGCTGCGGCAGGCAGAGAGGGACCTGTCTTGTAGAGAATACCGAAGTAATCCTCCTCCTCCTCCTCTGCATCCTCCACCGCTTCGTTCTTGTCTGTTCCGCCGTTGGTGAGTGGACGTGGGTCAACGCCGGCATCGTGGCCACACGGCTCTCCACTTGTCGCCGTGGGTGGTGGCAGCGTAAAGCGCACCGACGGCGGCGCACGCGTGGTGGCGGACGGCGAGGCGGCCAGCTGGCGCAGCGCACTCGACGTGACGCGATGGGTTGTCGTGTCTTCTGGCGCTGGTGTTGTCGCGGCTGAACCCACGCTTGGCGGCGCCGATCGCGCCGTGAGGAATGCGAGCGCGGACGGCTGCGGCTGTCCCGTCGGAGGTGGGGTAGAGCGCACAGCCGGCGCCACGCTGGTCGTCTGATTTGTCGGAATGGCTGGCTTCGTGAAGTGCGTTGTCAAGCGCCGCATCTCACTCTCAAGGCTCAGTCCCGACTCGCCGCCTTTTTCATCTCGCCGGTACGCCGAAAGAAGATCCGACAGCGGTGCTTCGAAGTTGAGGCGCGGCTCCGCGTCACCGCCGTACGCTGCCGGCGCAGACAGTGTCCTCTGCTGCTGCTGCTGCTGCTGCACTTGCACTAACCCGAAGGATGGCAGAACAGCTGGAGGCGTCGGCAACGCGTGCAGTGCGAGGCTGCCCGTGTCAACGAAGGCCTCCACATCTGCGTTGGAGCCAGTGGGCGGACCGACGAGCAGGGCAGTACTTGCAGATGCACTTGGTGACGCCATCGGTGCAGCGCGCAACGGCGAGGGGAGGCTCGGCAGGATGGACCACTCCTGCGCGGGCAGGCCGCTGCTCCGCACCGAACCGCTGGCCGTGTCCGTACGAGCTTCCGCTGCTGGAGAGACAGTGGCACGGTTGTTGCCGCCGCTGCTGCTGCGCTTCAGAAGGGTGGCGGACACCGGGACAGAAAGGTCGACGGCGCTCAGCCAGTCGGCAGGAGTCTGCGACGGCGACGCTGACCACCGCGCAGCGCTGCTCGTTACACTCAAGCTCTCGCCAGGGACGCTGACAAAACCGTTCACTGCACTGCTGCCGGCACCGTTCATACACATCGACGTCGACAAGGACTGCAGGACCCCGGTAGAAGGGAGGTGATCCATCATACCGAGCAGCTGCTGGAGCGACGACGCCCACGGCCGGACATCACCGCCGCCGCCCGCAGCAGACGCCGCCAGCTCCTGCAGCAGAGCTCGGTTGCTCGCACTGCCGCCACCACTACCTGACGGTGTCCCTCGCGCTGCGAGAGCAGCAGACGACGGTGGAGCACTTGCCGCCATCGTCAAACACCGCAGCAGCGCCGACATCCCACCCGGTGCCTCACGCTCCAGCTGCAGCTGGTAGACGTTGCCCAGAGTATCACCGACCACCCACCGCGGGGCAGGTCGTGGCTGGGGCTGCGACGGCAGTGCTGATCGCTGCCGAGCCTGCGCCAGCGCCGGCTGCTGCTGCGGCGGCGGGGTGGTCGGACCCACCTCCAGCAACGCTGAAACGACGTTGACGGCGCTCGAGCAGAAGAAGCACGCCACCGGGGAGTCGGCTGCGGAGGGCACGGCGTCTGCGGTGCCCACAGAAGACTCACCTGCGGTGTTGGGACGCGTGCGCGTGGCAAGCGGCGTCGCTGGGACGATCCAAATGCGCGCGGACCCGTCGCTGCAACCCGCGACCAGCGCCACCTGCTCCACGACACCACTCCACGGCACGGAAGCTGTTTCGGTTTGCGTGCGAGTCACCGTTGCGTCGAACATGTTCGGCACAGCGCTGAGCTGCACAGAAGTGGCGAGGGGCGGGATGGACATCCGCTGTGTAGCTGGTGGGCCTGCCGCAATCTCCAGAGTATTTGTGGCACCTGCAGCCCCCGCTTCCCCGCTCCCACCACCACCACCCTCCACCGCCGCAGGCGAGGCCGACTTGCTGAAGCTCAGTCGCTGGCACAGGCGCACCTGTGTCAGAGGCAGCACGTGCTCACGCAGGTGAAGTGCCGTGGTGGACTTCTCACTTCGGCTCCACGGATTGAGAATCACGTGCGGGTCTCGCCGGTGTAGCTGCGGGACGTGGATGCGCAGCAGCAGCACCTCCCCTCGACTCGTCGTAATGGCAACAAGAAAAGCGTTGGACGGCGCGCGCGCAGACGCCGCTGCGGCACCGCTCTCCGGCTGTACAGCTCCCACGGCAACTGCAGCACTCGCTGCAGTGAAGTACTCGTCCTCGCGTAGCAGGTAGTTCACATCCACCTCCACCTCACGCGTGACGCAGCCGTGTGTGGCCGCCTCGTCCTCTGGCTGGCACTGCCCATCCATCGGTGACGCGTTGACAGGCAGCTCCTCGTCCGCATCCGACTCGTGGTTGTTGTCTGCCGCTGCCACCGCGCCCTCCTCCGGCAGTTCGACCCCGTTCTGTAACATCACCGCCGTGTCGGGTGTGGCGTGCGGCACGCGGATGTTCAGCCCGCCGCTGACGGCGCTCTCGTGTCCGTCGCTGAGCAGCAGGCAGAGCTTCCGCTGGGTGACGACGACGGCGAGCTTGCGATGGCGGCTCTCGCCACCGCTGCCCCGATTCGCTGGTAGTGCTGCTTTGCCAAAGTCTGGTGTGGCATGCTGCTGCTGCTGCTGTAGCTGTGCACCGTCAGCTTGGTGCTCGGCGTGCTCGGCTGCTGCGCTTGACATCCCGCCGCTCAGCCACACGACGGCGGTGATCTCTTCCGCATCGGAACGGTCCGCCCAGGCAAACCGGTGTCGATGCAGGTCTATCTGGTAGCTCGCGCGCAGCTCCGCCTCCGCCTTGCGGCATTGCATGCGGAGGACGTGCAGAAGTGTGGAGCGGCGGTCGAGCACCTGCTGTCGCAGCGGCCTTGCGTTGGACAGGGTATTCGTCGGGAGCGGCGATGGCGGTGCAAGAGGCGGCGGCTTGGCAACGCCGTCCTGTCGGCCCTCGAGCTTCTTTTGAGCGAGAATGAGATGCCCCGCTTTCCGAACTGGCACAGGCTGGGTACCTGCAGGGGCCACAGGTGCAGCAGGAGTCGCAGTTGTCATAGCCGTACTCGAATACGGCAGAGTCTGGCTGCACATGTCCACATTTGGGGAGGAGAGCGGGTCCTCGTGGTGCTTCTTCGCTGCCGCCTGCTTCTCCGTTTCCGCCTCTCCCGCCTCTTCTCCCACCGCACCGAGGACACTGCTGCTGCTGTTGCTACAGCTGCCACCGAGGCTGTCGCTGCCTGTGCGCAGCGGCTCGTGGTGGCGTTCCTCGTGCTGCTGCCGGCGCCGCTCTTGATCCGCCGCCATCACCCGTGACGCAGACTCGCTCAGCAGCTTCAGCACCGCCACGTCGCCGTTCGCGCACACCGCCGTCACCAAAGCCGTGCAGTTCTCTTCCGCCGCCGCCGTCTTCGCCGCAGTAAAAAGAGATGCTGTGCTGACTGCGGTGGCGGTGGTGGACGGTGCACCGCCGAGGAAGCCGGAGACATCACAGGGAGGTTCGAGGGAGGTGGTGGGTGCCTCCGCGCCGCCCTCACGTACGTGGAGGGCAACAACGGGGTAGAACCCATGCTCCGGCACCTGCACGCGCAGCAGCAGGCGTCCCTCGACACGGTTGAGCCCTGGCGCGGCAGACCAGACGTAGACCTGGCCGAAGACGACCCCCACCACAATCTTCGTGTCCCGCAGTGCAAACTGGATGCACGTGATGCGGCTCTCATTGTGGCGCAGGACAAAGGAGGGTTTCATGGGGCGTGTCGCCTGCCCTCCCCGCATAGACACCGCTGCGGCAGAGTTGGACGTTGAGAGCAGCGTGGATGCCCCACCGCTGCTGGAGTTTGCGTAGCGGCGGAGCTTGTTCAGGCTGAAGGCACCGTCCGCCACACCGTCCTCTACGCCATCGCCGCCGTCGCCGCGTGAGAGGTTGTCCTCCTCTGCAGCGCTGAACACAATCGCAGTGCCGTCGGCGGAGCCGGTGACGAGCATCTGCCCATCCGTCGAAGTCGCCACTGCCGTCACGGCGGTGCTGTGCGACGTGGTCAGGCACCGCAGGGACGTCCGCCCCTCCTGCCCACTACTGCCTGCCGTGCTGCTGGCGGTGGTGCTGTTTACCTTCCACGCCTGCAGCGTGCGGTCCTCGCCTGCCGTCAGCAGCATCTGCGGTGGCGCCTCCAGACCGCCGACGTTGGCTACGTCATGCTGCGCACGGAAGCCCAGCCCGGTCACCGTGCCGTGGTGGCCGTTCAACGTGGCAAAGACGGTGCCGGAGATGCCGAGGTGGGTGAGCCGCACCACGCCGTGTTCATCCGCGGTGGCGACGCAGCGGCTGTCGGGCGACGTCAGCACCCGAGTCACCGGTGCCGTGTGCAGCGACGCCCACCGCGCGACGACGGACCGCGAGGCGTAGTCGATGACGCACACGGTGCCGCACTGGCAGCCCACCACGCACGTCACGGCGAGCGACGGCGAGAAGCTCAGCGTGCGCACCGGGGACCGGAGATCAAAAGAAGCTGCGCGGAAGGCGACTTGGCGGTGCTCCGGCCCGTGCCGTAACCGCCACTTCTGCGTTTTCGACTTTGGCAGCCCGCCCTTCTGGGTCACCATCACCGTCTTCAACGGCTTTACCGGCGCCGGCGGCAGCAGCGGGGGTGGGGTGCAAAGCTCGCGCGTGTTGTAGAGCAGCACCACGCCGTCCCAGCTGCCACTCGCCATGATGTCGCCGTTGCGGTGAAAGTCGACGCAGGAGACCGGAGTGCGGTGCTGCCGCTCCGTGTGGAAGGCCGTCAGCGGCGTCAAGTAGTCCGGCCGTGCCGCGGTGGATCGGCTGGCGAGGGAGCTCTGGTAGACCGCTGCTGCCCCGCGACCACGACCAGAGCCGCCAGCACCACCCAAAGAATTCGCCGCACTCCCGCCACGGATAGCGTTCAGCATCCGCTGCTGCTTCAGTCGCTCCGGTGCCTCTGCTGGGAACTTCGGCAGGCGCAGGGCAATGGCGCTCGCCACCTCCTCGCTCGCCTGTGACGCCGTTCCACACAGGTTCCACAGCATCACGTAGGCGTCGTGGCCGCAGCTGCACAGCACATTCGGTTCGAGCGGGTGACACACCAACGCACTGATGCTGCGCAGGTGGCCGGTGCCGCGCTGCAGCAGCGAGTTGTCCTCGAGATTCCACACGTAGACGAAGCCACGCGCGCAGCCAGACACGAGCAGCTGCGGCGTCGCCGACGCTGGTGAGGAGGAAGTGGACCAGCCAACACCACTGCTGGTGCCGCCGCCGCTGCGCAGGCCACTCCCGGTGAAGCCGTAGCCGCTCGTAGACGATCCGTTTGCTGGCTGCGGGACGTACACCACCGCCGTGACTGCCGATTCGTGCCGCAGCGTGGAGGCGAGACGACTGCGTCCGCTGCTACCGCTGCTGCTGCTGCTGTTGTTCGCGCGCTGTGCTCCGCTCTGCTGAGATGCCGACACTGCGTCCTCCGCCTCCTCAACCGTGCCGACGCGACGCACGAAGCCATCCTCGCTGCCGAGCGCGACTTCGCTCTCATCGGGGCTCAGCGCCATGCACCGAATCGCCTGTGGCGAGGCCGTCGTGAGTAGCACGCGGGTCTCCCCGCCATGCTGGCGCAGGTTGAGCCAGTGGACCCACAGCGCTGCCGCCGCTGCCGTGGAGGGCAACGGCGGCGACAACGCAGCCTTGACGCGAAGTGCTGCAGCGCCAGCCTCGTGGGCTGCAGGGCTCGCAGGAGTGGATGTTGCTGCACCGGCGCTGCTGGTGTAGGCGGCGGCTTGTCCGGCAGAGGCACTGACAGCAAGCGAGGGCGTTCGTTGGAGGGCACTCTGCAGCTGCGCCGTCGAGGCGGCGTCGTAGGCACTAATGCAGCTGTCACGCGCGAGCACGTTCCACACACACTGCCGCAGCAGTGAGGGCTGCCGCAGCAGGATGTGGTAATGCTTTTGCAAAAACTCCAGCACGCTGCTGATGCGGCGCACCTCAGTGCGGTAGTGCCGCCACTGCAGCGGTGCACTGCCACCGGCGAACACAGGCCCTGCACTCGACACGGCGTCTGCGTCATCGATCCAGTCCAGCTCGCCATCGCCGGCTGCGCTGACACCGCTGAGGTCGCCCATCGTCACGTCTGTGGAGCGCCTCGTGGCGTGCAGTATCGACGACAGCAGGCCAATCAGCTGCGACAGCATTCGGCGGTTGATGAGGAGGCACTCGAGGAATGGCAGGTAGCAGACCAAGGTGGCGGTGACGTCCAGCCGGCTCGCCTGCACGGACCCTTGCAGCACACCGAGAAGTTCACGCGGTGCGTAGCGCTCCGGGTTGAAGGGGCACGGTGCGAGGGGGTCGGCGGCGTTGCGCTCGATGGCCTCGCGCGTCTGCCGCAGTGCCTGCCGCACCTCCTGCTCATCCATCGTCATGTCCACCGGCTGGTAGCGCAGCTCCGCCACCAGCACCCGCTCCTGCGCACTCTGGTAATCCGACGCAAAAGGGAGGTAGGTGTGGGCCACCGCGGCGACAAAGGCAGCCGATGTGATGAAGAGACGGCCGTGGTGGGCGTCGAGGCAGATGCCACGCAGCAACGTCACCAGCCGCGAGGCTACGGCAACGTTGGAGACGAGTCGATAGAGGTTGTACTCCATCACACCGCCCACCGGGTGCCGCAACAGCAGCAGCGTCAGCACAAGACGGCACGTGGGACCGTCGAAGCGGGTCTGCAGCTGGGTGAAGAACTTCACGTACAGCTGCGTCGCCGTGGCGGGCAGCGAGCGGATGTCCTCGCGCAGCGTGTCGAAGGTGCTGAAGAGGCGCAGATAGGTGATGGCCGCGATGAGGCGGCTCGGCCGTCCAGCCCCGGACTTGCGCAGGAGCTCCTTCAGCTCATCCGTCGAAAAAGACTCCTCCAGCAGTTTGCCGTAGGCGGCGAGGTGCAGCCGCACCAGCTGTCCTCGCTCGCCTTCGCTCAGCACCGGCAGCGGCACCACCCGCGCAGCCGGGGTGCGGCTACGCAGCGCGCTCGCCAGACCCGACCGCGGACAGGCGGACACGACAAAGCGGATGTGCGGTGCAGCGAGGGGGTGCAGGACGGTGCCGAGCAGACTCAGCAGCTCCGCCGACTCGGACGACTTGTCCAGGCCGTCGAGGATCACCACCAAAGCCGCCGGACTCGACGTGGCGTCGTCTGCTCTTCGGCGAGTGGTGCTGTTCCTGTCACCGGCGGCGGCCGTGGCGGCGGACGTCTCGTAGCGTCGGTGAATGGAGGCGTAGGCTTGGTCGAGCACCAGCAGCAGCTGTTCCACTGAGTCCGACTCCTGCACTACCATCTCCGCGTAGAGGTGGAAGATGGCACGGTACGACGTCGCGAGGAACAGCAGCAGCGACCGCGCAGAGTCGTCACCGGCCTGCGTGGAATAGAACAGAAAGGGCCGGGCCTCCGCGGTGCTCGCAGCTGCCCTGTGCATCGGCCGGAGAATGCGCTCCGCGAGGGCGGCGAGGGTGGACGACTTGCCATCGCCGTCGAAGCCTTCCACGAGGAGGATGGAGCTCCTGTCGGCGAGACGCGCCGCAGGCCTGCGAGGCCTGTTGCCGTCCCGAGGAGCGTTGTTGTAGCTGCGCTTGCGTGGGTTTCCGTTGCGTGGATCAGCCGCTGCTGGGCTTGACGGAGCGTCTGCGAGTGGGGCAGTCGAGCTCGTGTCCGCGACGTTGGTCTGCTGCGTATTCAGTGACGCCGTGTCGTCGCGCGTGCTGCTCGCGTTCCTCGCATGGCTGGCACTTCGAGATCTCGCGTCGCCACTTGGGGAAGAGAAGAAGGAGGAAGAGCGGCGTCGTGTCGCGCCTCGGCCGTCATCGTCTCCACCAACTCTATCAGCGGCAACGGCGCCACCGGTGGTGGAGGGTGCTGCGGAGGAAGCGTCCAGTGTGCCGGCCACCGCGAAGCTGGAGAGCTGCTCCAGCAGACCACGCGGTGCGGCGTAGAGCGCAGACAGCTTCCGCGCGTACTCCGCCTGTGCCACGATGAGTGCCTCATAGAAATCCGGCGAGCCGCCGGCAGGGGCAGGCGCATTCGGTGACGCCATCGCCGCAGCGCCGTTCTCTTGTTGGCTGATCTGCCCAGCTTCTGCGCCACCAGCTTTCGACACAGCATTCATGGTGTCGCTGTCTGCCTCGCTCTGCCGGTTCACCTCCCGCGGCGCCTCAGGGCCGCCGCTGCTGCTGCTCGCGTTGTTGTCAACGCTCGCGCAAACACCGCAGACCTGCTGGATGACCTCCTGCAGTGCGTGAAAGACCTTCGTCGAGAAGTCACTCATGTCGAGTGGGACGTCCATCGACGTCAGAAACTTCGGCTCCTCGGATTCGTTAATGCGGGCCTTCACGAAGGACCAGAGCGACTCCGCGTTCTTGCTGTTGCGGTCACTCGAAGCGACTGTCGGTCCCACCGCGTCCAGCGCACGACCGCCACGCACCGCCCATCGGCCGAGGTCGTCCTCCAGCATGCCACGCGTGCTCGACTGCTTCGCTGCACCGCTGCCACCACCACTACCACTATTTGCGCTTGCACGCTGCGTGTTGCCGTCGCCGTTCGCGTGGTTGCTACCGTGGTCGTCCTCGGCGTTGGCGGGTACGATGACTGCGCCGCCACCGTTCTTCGAGTACGTTGCCGCGTACGGAATCAGTCTGCAGCCATTCGCGGCGATGCGCTGCTTCAGCGCCGCAATCGAGGCCGCAGACGTCGGCGAGTCGCCTGCGTACACGCGGCGTGCCGCGCCATCGGCGGGGCCGAAGGAGGACATGAGCGGGTCGTGCTCCCGCGCAAAGAAGAGCGCCGTTGGTGCACCGGCAGCTGCACCGGCAAGTCGCCGTTGAGAGTTGTACATGGCATGGCGCATCTCCAGCTCCGTCACCGACACGTGTGGGTCCGTCAGCTCCGTCATCCAGTCGTAGTCCTCCGCGGCCACGTCCTCGTCCACCACGAGCTGCAGCGGTGTGGGCGGGCAGGAGCCGTAGCGCGCGCCGATCATCCCGAGGAAGAAAGGGCTGCAGCGCGAGACCTCATTCAGGCAGACGGAGGTGGACAAGTTGCGCGTCGTCGCCACAGCCGGGATGCCCCAGCGGAGATCCACCTCGAGCAAGGTGACCTTCAGGCCAGCCTCGGCAGCCCAGCGACGCAGCCGGGGGAAGATGTCAAGCGTGATGGCGTTGCGCTCATTGTTCATGTCCAGGAAGGTGCTCGAGATGAAGAAGCGGCAGACGCGGTAAGACGTGAGAAGACGGCGGACGATGCCGAACGGTGTACCGGGGAAAGCAGCCGAAGCAGCGGCGGAGCTGACCTTCGCCGACTTTCGTTGCCGACTCGGCGAGGCAGACGTCGAAGTGGAGGGTGGTGGGGTCTGTGCTGGTGCGATGGCGGAGGTGGCACGTCTGCGGGTTTGCTGTTCCGGCTGCGGACTTCTCCTCTTCCCTGCCGTGTTCGCGTTGCTGCTCACGGATCGCGGCGGCGGCGACGATGCCGGTGACGACACGCGTGCGCGGTGCCCCTGCCGTGCAGCTCCGCTGCTGTCCTTAGCGCTGTCTGCCGTGGCCGCTACACCCGCCGCAGCTGCAAAGGCAGAGTCAGGAACGTCAGCAGCGGAGATGAGTTTCACCAGTGAGATGAAGGGCTGCGGGTGGTAGACGGGAGTCACCTGCTTCCCTTGCGGTACCAACCACGCCGCCTCCTCCGCGGCCGTTGACGCGGCGTGACTGGACTGGCGTTGCGACGAGGTGGAAGGCGTGACACCACCGCTGCTGTTGCTGCCGGTGCCGTGGAGAGCCAGCGCCGTCGCCTCGGCGTCCACTGTGGACCGCTTGGAGAAGAGTCGGCGGATGCTCGGCAGCACCGCCGGCCCATGCGCCGTCGCGTACTCCGCGCCGCTCTGTGAGGAAGGTGAAGTGATGGAGTGCGAGCTTGGCGAGGAGATGGTGGAGAGACCGGCGGAGCTGCTGGTGAGCTGCTGCAGCTGCCGCTCACTGCGCCGCGACTTCGGGCCCCAGTCCGCCTCCCACGTCGCGGAGTTCACCATCTTACCGTGGGCGTCAAAGGAGGGCAGGGAGACGGTCGTCGTCGTCGTGGCGGTAGCGGCGGAGGGAAGCGACGCACAGCGCTGCGTTGGCGAAGAAACCGCCACCGTCGCCTGTGCCTGCGTCCGCACTGCTGCGCCATCTCTTGTGTCAGCCGCCCCCGCCTGCCTCTGCCTCGCTGCCGCTGCTGCGCTGCTGTCGTCCTCGCGCAGCGCGCTGACGATCTTTAGCGCCGTCGCGCGCTCTGCCAAGGCGTCCTGCCGCGCACGGGAGGAGAAGCGCGCCACCTGGTACGTCTCCGCCGCGCGCTCAATCAACGACAGTGCCCCGCCGCCGACCCGCTCCGCCACAAGGCGCAGGATGGCGTCGCTGAAGCCGGTGAGCAAAAGGTCGTTGTGGTGGTTGTAGCGGGCCTTCACGGCGGCTTGCTGCAGCGCCTGCTTCGCCCCACTGCTGCTTCTACCGGCGTTGGGACTCCCACTCTGATGCCCGCCGCCACCGCCTCGGCTCTGCTGCTGCTGCTGCCACTGCGACGGTGGCGGGTTGGCGGCACGGAGGTTGACGCCAACGTACACGAGGTCCGGGTTGCAGGCGCGGCGCAGGCGGGACAGGTAGGTCGGCAGGTCACCAAAGGCCGGTGCGTTGGGGTTCATGTTGGCGTATGTCCGGTGCACCCCCTCGTCAAAGACAATCAGCGACTCCACCCGCATGTTGCGCTCGATGACCTCGTCCAGGAAGGCGTACGGAAACACGGCGCCGGCGCCGGGGGCGAACATATCGAATGACGTCGCGACGGGGCCGGGAGGGCGACCTGCCTCGCCGCGAGCCTTGCGCCACAGGAGCATGGTGCTCTTCTCCACGAGCCCCTCGACGAGTTGCATGAAGGTCGGCAGTACGAGCTTCCTCCGAGCAGCCGACGGGCTTTCGCTGGTGCTGTTGTCCTTGCCTCCATCACCGCTCACGTCTGTCACGTCGCTAAGCGTCGAGTAGTCCTCCTCGTGAAAGCGGACGCACTCATCGTAGCAGTGCAGGAGCACGACGCAGTGCTCACAGCTACGCATCATCATGGCGATCAGCACTGCGGCGACGTCGATCTTGCGTTGCACCGACGTCGTCTCCGCAGCGGCACCAGTGGCGGACATCGACTCTAGCAGCGCCTGCGTCACACAGAGGATGACGATGGACGTGCCCTTCATCGGAATGACGTTGAGGCGGGCCGCGGTGTTGATAGCGACGTCGATGGCCGCCGCGTAGAGCCCCAGGTACCGTGAGATGAACTGGCGGGACGCGATGGGGTTCTCAAAAGCAGCGTGAGCGGCGTCGATCCTCAGCGTCAACGCACATTTGGGAGGGGTTTGCGAGAGCACAGCTCCTCCGCGCATCCCACCGCGGCCGCCGCCACGGCCAGCGCCACGGCCACCACGGCCGCCCTTCGACTTCTTTGTTTTGTCCACCTTTGGCACGGGAGGGCTCGGCGTGTAATCCAGCAACTTAGCCATCTCCTCCACTTCCTTCACCGCCAGGAACGCGCTGTAGAAGCGGTACGGCAGCTGCTGACTCAGCGCGACCTGCTGCTCGTCCACCAGCTTCTCCAGCACCAGCTTGTGGGTGGCCTTGCTGCAGGTGCGCGTGAGGATGTTGCGCAGGTTGCGCAGCAGCGCCATGTACCCCACGGCGCGAGCGGCGATCAGGGCGTCCCACACTTTACCTGTGTTGCCTCCTTTCGACAGCAAAGTCTCCCACGTCTGCGCGACTGGCAGGCGCATCCGCGTGCCACACAACGCTGCATTATACACGCAGTAGGGCTGCTGCGATGCTGCCACGTTATCGCGCGCCGCCGTCTCTGGCACCGCTGCAGTCGTTTGCCGGCTGCGCTTCGCACTCGGTGGTGGCATCTCCACGCCGAGGCTGGCTGGCGGCTTCCACGTCGGGTCCGTCTGGTCCAGCCCCATCTCCTTGAACGCCTTTTCGTCGGACGGGTACCGCTTTCCCAGCAGACAGCAGACGAGGAAGGCGGGCTGCGTGATGTGCAGCTTGCGGATGAGCAGCTTGTAGGTGAAGGTGAGCTTGCGCGCACGCCGCGGCGCTGCAGAGGCGTGTCCGCCTTCCTTCCGTGCATGGCCATCACCACCGTCTGCATCGTCATCGCTGCCGCTGTTGCTGCTGCTGTCGCTACCGCTGCCGTCGTCGTCGTCGTCATCGCTGCTGCCGCTCAACTGCGGTGCGAAGGCCCACTCCTGCTGCTTCTTCAACAGCCGCCGTGCCTTTCGGCGCGCGCGGTGCTCGGCGGCCTCGTTGTCATACTTCGAGAGGTTAAACGGGGTGAACTTCGCAAAGCACTGCACAAGGCTCGTGCGCAGCGCCGTCGGCAGGTAGGATCGCGTTGGGTCCATCTTCTTTCCTTTCTTCGCCCTCTTGAGAAGCTTCTTTGCGCGATCCGTGAGCGCGCCGTCTGGACGGCTCGACGACGCCGTGCGACTTGCCGGGGAGCCACCCGGGCTGATGGAGTGATGTGAATGGGTGTTGGGGGAGCGGGTCGCGCCGTCCGAGGTGTGGCTCGGCGTCCCGTACCCGTCACTCTCACCTCCGTCCCCCTCCGATGCACCGCCGCGGCCCAAGCAGTGCGAGAAGTCGTGCGCCGCATCACAGTCGTAGAAGTAGGCGAAGTTCGCAATGGCCAACCAGTCGGACGGGATCAGCACAATCTTGTCCATGTAAGGCTGCAGGAACGGGATGCAGTTCGGCTCACGAGCGCTGAGGGCGACAAGGTAGTTGGGTGAACTGCGCAGGTGCAACGTGCGACGGGTATAAAGGGCGAGCTTGAGGACGAACTCGCCGTCTTGACGCGAGATGAGGTGCACCAACTCGCGCATCTGCATGACAGCCGCCACCCCATCGTTGGCGCGCGGTGGCATCTCCGATGACGGCTGCTGCTGCTG
This sequence comes from Crithidia acanthocephali, assembly GCA_000482105.1. NCBI lineage: Eukaryota > Euglenozoa > Kinetoplastea > Trypanosomatida > Trypanosomatidae > Crithidia > Crithidia acanthocephali. Next base: position 48,479 of record AUXI01000030.1, on the reverse strand, counting down.
CTGCGAAGTCTCGGCGTTGCGGGTGAAAGGGTGAAGAGTCACCTGGTCCGGTCGCACAGCCTCGTAAGGGGGCTCCTTCATCAAGCACGAGGAGACCAGATCCACCAGCTCCGTCTTGAGTGGCGTCAGGTCCGCCGCATTCATGGCGTAGAAGTAGTCCATGGTTGCAAGGTTCTCTTAAGGTGCTTGTGTGCTTCGGAGAAAAACAACGAAAACCAAACTGTGTTGATTCAATGCGTTGCGGGTGCAACAAAGCGAGATCCGTTTGATTTGGTATTCAACGGAACGGGAGGGAGAAAAAATAAAGAGAAGGGCAGGACAGCCGACCGTGGCTTCTGTGTTCTGTTCTCTTTTTAGGTTTCGTTGTTGTTCAGAAAAACACACGGTATTATCAGAAAGCAAAGATGCAAAGAGATGAAAATGAAGAGCGTTAAAAACTAGAATGAAAATGGACAGTAAACAAGAGATGGTAGTAAAATGGAAATTGTAGAAGAGAAGAGAAGTACTTTCAGTTGATGTGTGTGTGTCTGCTCTATGTGACAGATGTATGTACAAGAACGCAAGCGAAAAGACTGAGCTCCTTTGAAAGACAAAGAGAGAATCTCTTCGGATGTGGGCTTTTTTTTTGTGTGTGTCAGCCACAGCAGAAACTCGTCGTGTCAAGAGTGTGCGAGAGAAGAAGAAAAAAAAAAGCAAACAGAAGAGGTTGCGTGCTCGCGATAAACTAGCCGATGACGCGGCAAAATCACTCTCGAACGCCAAATGCAAGTGAGCCGATTTGTGTTGGTGTGGAGGACTATTGTGCATTCAAGGAAAAGGGATGCGAAGCGAGAAGAAGAGTGGCGGAAAGACAAAGGCGTTGCCCAACAACGGAGTCCGACATCATCGCTGAACTGCACGAGGCAGCATACGAAATGCCACAGTTCATTGAGTACGCGTGCGACGCAGCAGAGGGAAAAGAAAAACTGCAGCGGCCAGAGGCAAAGCGGTGCCAAAAAAAAAAAAAACCGTCGCAACTGCGCGCTATCGCGGAGTTGCCCAGTCAAGTGACAAATGAGCACGACGTGCTCCATGCGTAAGGAAAACCTGCAGCTTTCAAGTAAACATCAGGGCTGCTGGGTGTCTGATCTTGCCGCGTGAGCACGACGCGCACACACCCACACATTTTTCATGTGTCATGCAACGATCACGCATGGAGGCAAATAAACGATACTTCTTCTTTTGTGTGTGTGTGTTCTTTTCGTTATTATAACAACACGCTACAGTGCAAGCTTTGACCTTTCCTCCACCGTCTCCCAATACACAAAAGAGCATTCCTACGTGTGAAAAGGAAGAAGAAAAGTCGACGAACTCCCTCGCGTGTCCCCGTTCTTTGCTTTACTGGTACACAACTAAAAACGCTAGCCAACTATTGCAAGGAGCTACTACTGTGGACACTCGAGGAGCTGCGACTTCGTCAGAAATGACGCGAGAAGCGAAACTATCATGAGAGAAAAGTGAAGAGACAGAAAAGAATCAATGCTTGCTTCCTAAGTATTTGAATATGTAACAAAGGGGGAAAAAAGAACACAAGTGGTGTACCGCGACTCAGTCTGCGCCGAGCACGCACAGCTACCCGCGACATTCATCGTGCGGTTCAGATCATGTATCCAAGGTAAACTGCTCCCTTCTCTTCTTTTTTTTTTGTATACCTTTTTTTTTTCTTATCCCCTGCGATTAGACCTGCTTCGTCACCTTGGTCTGCTCAAAGCCGTGCGGCAGGTAGCCGGTCTCTTCCGAGTTCCAGTCCACCGTGCGCGGCGGCTTGCCGTCGCCGTAGCGCGCGATCACGAAGCCCTTCCAGCAGAACATCCACAGGAACAGGTACAGGGTCGGGGCGGAGATGTAATACTCGCGGCCCAGCTCAACGGCGCGGTTCATCATCCACTTGATGTCGATGAGGCGGCAGCCCATGAGCGGGCCGTTGTAGGCGCCAAAGAAGCCCTTCGTGCCGACGGAGGACGGGATGTCCTCCAGCTTCGGTGGGTGGTACAACTCACCACCGCTGAGGCGCACCGGGGTGCGGCGGAAGAGCGAGGCCTGAGTGCGGCGCAGCATTGTGAAGTCTTGTGAGTGGGGGTGACGGGGTGGGTGTTAAACTACAAGAGGGGTGAACTACTATCATCCGAAGCGGAGAAAGGGGTGAGAAAAGAGAGAGAGAGAGAAAGGGCAAGTAGAGTGAAGAGTTGGTATCGACTGTGCAACGAGCGTGAAAGTGCGTCATCACGGCCATAGACGCGAAGAGAATTTCCTCCACGATGCAGTCTCGCAGCGGAGCGAACGTGTTGTGAGGGGTGAATGGGTGTTGCTGTGCACACGAAAAACAACATCTGTATCTCTGGCAACCATTTGCTTTATTGTGTGTGTGTGTTCTTCAGACGATTCTTAGAACTGTGAAGACAACCATCTAAATGCATTCTGCAGGAAGAACAGCTCTGGTGGGCAGAAAACGTGCAGACAATTGCACCGGAGAAAACAAAAAACAACTCGTGTATCTGTAACGGTGTCGTCCACCTCACACAGTCCACATACTAGAGAGCAGTGCATACCGCACCGCCTCGTAGAACACTGTCGCCGATGTGAGCGACACGCTGTCCACCACACCCACCGGCGCCAGCGTGCGCTGCGCCGTGCCGTGCATCTCCCGCGCCACCTGTCGTTGTTGGCCGTCGCGGGTGACAAGGAGCACCGGCGGGATGGCCCGTGACGTGCTCGCCAGCATCAACTCATTCACGTAGGCTGACATCGTCAGGTCACCAGACTCGAGGGAGGAATTCGCGACGAGTACGTGGAACGTAGAGTCTTGGTGGAGCCGAGCGAGCTGGTAGAGCACGTGCAGTGTTTTGCAGGTGAAGGGGATCAGGAGCTCGTGTGTGGCGCAGATCGCCACAGGGACCTGCGAAAAGGTGCGACGCAGGTCGTCGGAGGTCAGCAGTTCGGGCAGATGGGCGCTCGTAAGACTCAATTCGATATTGGCCACGTCGAAGGCGAGGATCAGCCGTGCCGGCGACGCCTTCCACACACCACCTTGCGGCGCACCCTTGCCTTCCCCACGTTTCGTACCACCCTGTGTCTCTCGTTGTTGTTGTGATGGTGGTGCACCATTGTGTGCGGAGGCTAGACCGCAGCTGTAGCTTAACTCATGGAGCACCTGCGCGTTGTACGCAGCCAGCTCCTGTGCCGTGAAGAGCTGGTCAGCGTGTGCCCAGCTAAGGTGGCGGTCTAGCGCAGGCGGGTCCAGCCAGAGTTGTGCCAACGCTGGCGACTCCACCGTATCGTTCTCCCGCTCCAGCAGGCGAGCGGTGCACGCAGGGCAGCGCAGCAACGGTGCGGTCGGCTGGCTCTTTAAAAAGTAATGCGTGCAGAAGAACGCGTTGCACTGCGCCGCTGTGCCACCTGTGAAGTAGTTCACATCCCGCACGACGCCTGGAGAGCTGCCGTACCAGCGGACGGGGTTGCGGTACTGCCGGTGCTCTTGTGTGTCTTTGTGCCTTGTCTGACTCCGTTGCTGTCCGTGCGGTGAACTCTTCGTCCGTCCTGTGTGTGTTTCAGGTTTAGATGCTGCCGCTGTTGCTTCTGCTGCTGCTGTCGTTGTTGACGTGGAAGCCGCGCAGGTAGGCCACTTTTCTTCGCGGCGGGGAGGCAGCAGATGAAGACGGAAGGCTGCGGCGTCCTGTGCATTCATCTCGCCGAGCAACGCACGGAGGTGAATAAGGTTGTCCACCTCGCTGAAAGCCTCGGCGGAGGATGTTGTCAGCTCAGCTGAGCGGAATGACGGCGACGGCTCTTCGATTGGATTTCTGGAAGACAGAAATCGACGAGCGACATGGAGAGCAGTGAGCTTCGTAGCACAAGGTGTGGGCGACACCACAGCGGCCACCGTGCGCCAGTGACACGCTCTTGATGGTTCACACTGCCATCGCCGTAGCAGCATGACGAGCACTGCGGCGCGGTAGGTATCAAGACTCTGAAAAAAGACGCTGATCGTCAGTGATTGTCGGCTGTGCTTAAAGTTATGTGTGTTTCTTCTTTGTTTGCTTTTTTTTTTTTGCTATCACCACTACGCGGGGAAAGAGAGTGAAAAGGTGGACATGAGAGGTGTGCTCAACGTTCAGAGTATCATTGAACAATGAAAACACATGAGGCAAGGTGATGTGCAAGACGCGCATTTTGAAAGATACGTGCGTTAACGGGTTAAGATTGTCACAGGCATTGGATCGACAATATTTAACACACAGAAAGAAAAAAAAAGTGAGAAGGACTTCAAGAGTCGATGGTCGCACAATGGTACTGAGCACAACCATTCTTGTACTGGTCATTTGTTTTTCCAAATGCGCTCGAGGAAGGACAATTAAAAAGCGAGAAGAAAAGGAAAACCCTCCAAGCGGCCAACGAAGAGAGAATGGAGTATACATCGTGCTTTGAAACGACAGAGACTTGAAAAAAAAAAAACTTCCAGACCGATGGATGACCACCCGACCCCTCCACAGCCACTCACACGCGTGCATAAACATGCAAACTTCACCAGCACCTGCGCACTTCCGCGCCGTCACCAGCCGTCCACCGGCTCATTCCTCCGACGGTGGCAGTGGCAGTGAGGTGCGCAGCGTCACTGCCGGCAGCTCCACTGCCGTCAGCGGCACGCCTACAACGTCCGACTCCGTCGCGAGCACCGACACCACCGCCCCGGCACTGCGCGGTGCGATCTGCGCAGCCTCCACAGCCTCCGCCAGCACCTGTGCCCGCCGCCCCTGCCACGCGAGGGAATCGAGGTGCACCTGCACCTTCTTTGCACGTTCCACCAAGTCCACCATGACGGTACGCAGCTTCGTCCGCAGCTCTCGGTGGCCACCGCGGCAGCCCATGAAGGCGGCCACGACGGAGACAAAGGGCAGCAGCGCTGGTGCCACGTTCTCCATCCGCTTCTCCGCCAACTCCTCACAGACGCAGTAGGCGACGGTGAGGGAGCTGCGGTAGAGTGGCCCCCAGCGGCGCTGCTCGGCGCGCGTGAAGTCGTTGAAGGTGCCGACGTGCGCGTTGAAGGCGCGAATGGAGCACTCCTGACGCCACATAGTGGAGAGAAGGGCGAGATAGCGGTGCTCCACTTGCACGAGACGGTGGAGGGGTACGCGCTGCTGCAGTGCGGCAGGGAGAGACGCGGATGCCTTGGCACTCAGTGGATGCGGTGCGTCGTGGCTGGCCGCCGCGGCACGGGCGGCACGCAGGACGTCGGTGAACTGCCGCCGCGTGTCGCGCAGCTGCGGCACCACGCGACTCTCGACATCCTCGCGTGCCAGAGATGAGAAGAGGTAGCCGTTGCGCATATCTAACGGGTAGTTGACGCGACTCTCCTCATCGGGCAGGTACGGCGTAGAACCGATGCAGGGGAGAGGGTTGGCCAGCTCCGAGGGAATCGTGGGGATGGTGCTGGTGCGGTGACTGCCATCCGTTGCCGCTGTCCCTGTGGTGTTCGTACCCGTCTCCGCGCACGCGAGAGCTCGCTTCAGCAGGCTGTGGAAGACGCGCTGACGCCACACGATGGCCGAGACAGCGACGGGCATCTCGCACGCAAAGGCAACAATCGACGCTGTGCGAGCCGCGTCGTGCTCTTCCGCCGCGTTGTGCGTCGTGCGGGCTGACGAAGACGACAAATGACGAAAGGGCAGCTCTGCGGTGTCGGATGCTGCCGTCTGCGTCGGCGCTGCACTCGGCGGCGCAACGCCTGTCACACACGCCGTCACCAGTGCATGCCACTCCTGCTGGTGCTTCACTGGCATTGCAGCGATGAGGTCCATCCAGGTGCTGGTGGGGCTCGACTGGTGGGTGTCCAGCAGCCACAAGACGAGTGTTGGTGCGGCGGCGAGCGCACAGAACAGGTCCGCAGCGTCCACCGTGACATCCCCCTTCTCCGGTTGGTCCTCTCCCCCTCCATCGTTGAAGTTCCGTGGCTTGGCGGGCTGTGGTGGCGGTGAGCTGCCGCTGACTGCGTGTGCTGTCACCAGTGTCAGCGGCCACACCGGTGGCGGTTTCTCCGTTGCGAGGTCGGCGGTGGTCGGCAGGATGGTCACACCGTGTTGACGCCGCCGCCCGCCATCGGCCGCGTTGGACTTCTCCTTCTCCTCCTCCTCGGTGCGCCAACCTTCGTAGGTCCACAGCAGCGCGTGCAGGTGTTTCAGGAAGGTGAAGTCGAAGACGCTGAAGCCTTCGAGGACGGCGGACACCAGCGCCTCCCACGCGAGCGGCGGTGGGGACGCCTGCTCTCCACCACTTCTCTCTGCACTGCTGTTGCGCAGCAACGGCGAGCTGACGTCTGAAAGAGTCTTCACACCGAACCCGTCGTGGAGAATCGTCTGCACTGCACGCAGTGCCTGCTGCGTCCCAGAAGCACCGCCGTCTACCGCTGGCGGAGACGGCAGCGGTGACGCAGAATGCTGGGGCAGGGAGAGCAAGGGGAGGAGACCGCTGCTGGCCGCGCTGCCACTGGTGCGGCTGCTGCTGCCGCAGGTGAGAATAAACGCAAGAAGGTCTCTCTCCACACCGGAGCAGTGAAAGGAGGCGCGGTGAGAGACGGGCTTCCCAGCGTGCGCTGCGGCGCCGCCGCTGCTGGTGGACACCACAGAGAGTCGGTCCGCTGGACTGTCAAAAGACGCAAAAGGTAAACGCAGGGTTGGTCCTCGGCCATCACCGGCGAGAGGGTTTGCGGACTCTCTCTTCCACAGCACCAGTGGACCGGCATTCCCGTCTCCCTGCAGCTCAGACGACGCCTCGTCGCCGCCTTCCCCGCTCTCACCACCGACTGTAGCTTCCTCCACCGGGTCACCCCACGTTTGGAGCTTTGAGCACAACGCTGCGTGCTGCGACGTGGCACCGCGCACTGCAGAACAGCGGAGCGGCGCAGAGGACACACCAGCTGTTGCTTGCGTGTTGAGCGGTGCGGATGCCGTATTGTCATAAAAGTCGTCTGCTGAAGTGGCAATGGCCCCGGTCTGGTTGGGGAAGTTCTCCGTGTAGGCAGATTGTAGCGCAGGCACCGTTGAAGACGTTGCGCCGGCACGCGCATCGATCAGCCTCGCATCCTCACTCGCCGTGCCGATGCTTGACTCCCTCACTCTCTCAAACACCGCCGCCGCAGCAGCAGCAGCACTGTCATTGTTTATAGACGTTTTAGCCCACGTGGACAGTGTCGTGCCCGTTGACCGTCGACTTCCCCACCCGAGCCCCTGCATCGATTGCATCGATACATTCGTCGAATGGCTGAGGTCGTTGTAGTTTGTGCTAAGCACGCTGTCGTCCGCCAGCAGGGGTGACGCCGCCGCTGACGTACCACCCGACTCCGACACCACCAACGTCGACGTATGCATGGCGGTTTCCCACTGCTGCTGGCGTTGCCGGCATCGCTGCAGCGCGTTGCGGCGCTGCACGTCCTCCGACTCGTGTGCGACCTGTTGCATCTGTTGCTCGTGCGCGGCAGCCGGATCATCCATGTAGACGTAGTGCGGCGGCGGCGGCGAAGCAGCGATACCGTCCATCCCCGCAACACTCGCCGTTTCCGCCGTCAAAGGTGCTCCACCATGCGCTGCAGTGTTCTCGTTACTTGTGAAGGCCTGCCGCGCCGGCTGCGGCGGGCGTGCACCCGTCTGCTCCACACACTCGCCGTTGTCCAGCTGCACCATCACCACGGTGCGGTCGCACCACTGGCGCACCTTGTACAGCAGACGCTCCCACGCTGGACTCGACTGCACGTGGCGGCGAAGGAGCGCTGCGCGAGCCTGCAGGGCCGCTTGCAGCGCGTCACGCGGCGCAGGTGGCGACGACGAGGCCGTGTCCGCCGCCCCAACACCTGCAGCATTCAGCTTGTGGTGGTCCTTCACAACATCCGGTGCGGGAGCCCGTACCCCACCGCCCATCTCGTGCAGCGGCCTCGCCTTGCCCGTGAGCGTGTAGTCGCGTGGTCGCGGTTTAATGTCGGAGAAGAGATAGTCCACGTCGAGATAGGGCTCGATAGCATCGGTGCCGGCTGTGTCCGACCCAGCCAACGCACGCGATGCTGTGGTGAGGTGGCTTGCGTACAGACGCTGCTGTTCTCGACGGTACTGCGCCGCAGCCGCTGCCGCATTCGCAGTCTCTGCCTCGCCTCCACGTGAAGGCTGCGGTGACGGTTGTGCCTGCGACGGCAGTGCGGACGACGTCGCCGTGCGAACTCCACCCGCGTCAGCAGTGGTGCCCGCCATCATCGTCACGTACGACTGCCGTAGCGTCTCCCCGTCGCCGACCTCACGCACAAAGATGGAGCTGGTGAGCGAGACGCAGGAGAAGACAGCGCTCGACACCGAGGAAGTGGGCGACGACACCGCCGGCGCCTCTTGACGCTGCTGCTGCTGCTGCTGCTGCTGCGCGGACGGTGGCTGCAAACCCGTTGCCGAACGCGCGGCTACCCTTTTCCCTCGCTGTGTCACGCCTGCGCTTTGGTGAGAGGAGGAAGGCTGTCGCGGCGCGGATTGCGAAGCGTGGTGGCGCTGCAGCTTGCGCCGCGCCGCAGCACGCGACCCGGCCGTGTGAGCGGCTTCCAGTGGGCCAAAGCGACGCTCCACAGTGTCGCGAGTCAGCGTTTCGCACTGCCACGGCATCGACCGCATCTCGCTGTCCGTGGAGATAGGTGGCGCAGGGGCCGCCATAGACGGCCCTGACCGGCTGAGAAACGACAGCTGCCGCTGCGGCGCATTCCCCAGTGTTGGAGCCGCGACACCACCACCACCTGCGTTCTCACGCAGCGCAGCAGCAGCAGCAGTGGCAGCAGCCGTCGCCGCTTGTGCGGTTGTGTTTGGTTCTGCGTAGAGACGTGCGAGGGCATCGCGAGTGCGCTTTGAGCCAACACCGCCAAGCCCAGACGACGTAAGCGCCGGAGGCTCTTTGGGCGTGCTACGCGGCTGTGGCGGCTTTACAATAGAAATGAGGGGAGCGGGGCGATGCTGACGTGGACGGCGATCCGTGTGCTGCTGGGGGTCCGCATCCACGCTGAGGCTGCCGTCACTCAACGTTCCGGTGAAACTCGCAGTGCCGTGCGTGAGCAACGGTTGCTGTTGTGGCTGCTGCTGCTGCTGGAAGTCCAACACGTCGGCCTGTGCCATGCGCAAGGTGTCCCGCAGCTCCTGGAGTGTGTTGTGGTGCGCCAGCGTGCTCGTCGTGAAATCCACCACGCCATCCGTGTTGCTGTCACCACCTCCGCTGCCCTTCACCGCTGTTGCGCGGGAGAGACGCTGCGCCAGAGCCGCAACAGCTGCGGTGATGGAGTCCGTCGCACTCGCACTTTCTTTTTCGTCAGTGCGCCGGTCATCGCTGCTGCGAGCCAGCGCACCGCCTGCAGAAACACTGTCGGTGTTTTGCGTTCTGTGAATCCCGTTCTGAGGGTGTCCCATCGATAACACCATCGCCGCACGGTCTGCGCGACCTAGCGTGTCGTTTAAGTTCTGCCCTGCAGTACTTTGTGCTGCCCCGGGCAGGTTTTGGTAGGATGCACCAGCCACCGCCACCCCGGCCGCGCTGCGCAGATTTGCCGTGCCCTGCAGTGAGTTGTACGCCGACAGCGTGCCGTCCAGCGTCGACCACCACGCCTCCGGCTGCGTCTGCTGGGCCACTCGCGGCTGTGTAGAATTAATGGTGTTTTGAGGTGGCCGTGCTGCCTCTTGCCTGGCAGACGGAAAGTGATCGGGCAGCTGTGCAAGCATCGCGGTTGCCTGTGCGTCAGTGATGGTGGGTGCGGCAATCGCACGTAACGAGGACGGTGTTGAAGTCGTCGTTGCGGATGGCACGGGTGGAAGTCGGGTCGAGTTCACCCTCGAGTGGGGCAGCTGTGGCAGCGGCGGCGGTGGTGGGTGTTGCGCGCGGTGTTCCTGCGGCGTCAGCCCAGCGTCCACGGTCACACTCGTCGAGCGGGGAGCGTCGAAAACAAGTCGGACGTACTCATCGCCGTACCCGTCTGATACATCCGCCTCTTCCGCTGCAGCAGGTACCGCGGACGGCGATAAGCCCCGTGCCGTTGCTGGAGACTCGACAGACAGGTCACGCTGTGCCCCGACAGGTCTGGCAGTGCGCGCCGTGTTGGACGTGGCCACCGTGGGGAGGAGACTCGGCAACGGCACGGGACGCGGCGCCGGGGCACGCCACATGGCGCGCGGCGAGAGCTGACTTCCGCGCTCCCTATTCGAGCCAGCAGTGACCTCTGGATCGCGCACAGAACGCGGAGAGAAATAGTTGGGTTTGGCTAGCGACGACAGCCCACGTGTGCGTTCCTCACTTGACGCTCGACGTGAGTTGCGCAGCTGCTCCGGGTCTGCAGGTGCGTCATCGTAGGAGAAGCCTACGGCGGGACTCGGGCTGCCGGAGCTCGATGATTGTGGAGCGGCAGGGACGCGACCGAGTGCGTGGCTGCGGCGCGGTGCATGCATTACAGGAGGGCAAGCTACACAACAACCAGAAGAAAAAAAAAGACAGCAGATAGGTCAGTGTGCTGCTGCGACGAACATCGAAAGAAGTATTGGTACAAGCGCGTGCAGAGTGGATTCCACGGGTAATGCAAAGGTGTATTGGGAAAGGTATAGTATGAAGCAGCTGAAAAGACAGCAGTTTATGATACATCCATAAGGAAAGAAAGAAAAGAGTAGGAGAATCGCTGCGAGAAGGAAAAAAAAAAGAATTGAGTCAGTCACGTGCAGCACTGCGGTGGTGATGAAAAAAAATTGAAAAAGAAAGAAAAGAAAAGTGAAGTTGGTTGGGGGTGGAAAGAGGCAAAAGCGGAAGTCGAAGCAGCCGCAACTAGAGAAAGTAGTCGGTAGAGAACGCCATTCAAATCGTCCAAAGACTGCGATGCTTTAGTAATCGAGCCAGAAAAACAAAAGAGCATAACAAAACAGGACGTGTGTGCGACCGTTCTTTTTTGGTAATTTATGTGCAAAGCACTACTTGTGATTTCGTTGCTTCTGTTGTTCAGCTGTGAAAACGCTTCGTCAAGACGAAACTGGAAAACACGAGAAAAGAAAAAGAAAACACGCAGCAAGACGCAATGCAATCAAAGCGGAACACCTCGTTGGTACCGTAGACTCCCCACACATCTGCCTAGCTTTTGCACAAGCGCTGAATCATGGACCACAAGTACGCGGCGAAGCTGCTCCTCTCCTTGGCGCTCAATCGATCGGAAATGACGCCGGGCAAGACGTGAATGTACGGCCGAGAGGCCTCGGGTACGAAGGAAGGTGGCGACTGGAGTGTGGTGTCGCCGTCGTTTTTTCCATCGCTGCCGCTTCCCTCCTCCGGCATTCGTGGTGATGCGCGAGGACAAGTCTCGCCGCCCTGCGGATCGCGTGGGGATAGAAATGGTGCGTTAGACGCTGGATGAAAGCCGGCGCTGATGTCCGCAAGGTTCTCGCGTTCAGCCACGCATCGGAGACGACAAAGAGGTGTTTGTCTAAGCAGTACGTACGCCCTAAGCCGCCATCGGATGTGGAGGGGAAGGTGCACGATTGCCGTCCCGCACGGGCAAGGCACTGCACAGCTGCAGCACACGTGTAGAGTCCACCAAATGGGTACTCGATGCAGCTGTGTCCACTGTAGCCGGCGACTGCGGTTGCACCAGACGTCGATGCCCGTGTGCTACGCGACGGTAGTGGTGTACGTGGCGCGTGCAGCCCGACATAGACAGGCACCACCGCAAAGATGGGAGCCGTCGCCGCTGAAGAACTTGCGTGGTGCCGCGCCTGAACCTCCTGCGCCACCGCATGCATCGCATCTGCCACGGCGTAGCTCTGCTGCGTCTGCGCGTAACACACAACGAAGCACACGGACTGCTGTGTTGGGATGGTGTCGCGCACTAGCGGGTCTCGCATGCACCGACGCACGACTTCCTCCCAGGCCACGCACAGCGTCGCCCACGCCTCCGTCGTGTCCTTGGCGATATCCTGCAAGTCCACCTCCACCGCACCAAAGAACTTGTTGCCGTCGACAGCGCTGCTAAAACGGCTGCTGAGGGAGCGCGACACTGCCCAGTCGGGGCAGGTGTTCAGCCGGTAGTCGTGTCCAAGAAAAAGATTCGGCGCAGTGAAGGCAGCTGCGTCGTGCAACAGCAGCGCTGCGGCGGCGCTGCTTGCGTGGTTGGCCCTGGGAGGTGCCACGGCAGAGGACGGCGTCTCAGGGGAAGGGGAAGGTCTGGCAGCGAGGCGGGGTGATGGAAAGAGGGTCGCGAAGGGTACGCGGCTGGCCTGCGTGTTCGAGGCGCACTGCAGCGCTGCGGATGCCTTCGATACGGGCACGATGTCGTAGTGATGCCGTGCTCGACCGAAGTACCGCAGTAGCGCGCACTCTTTTGCCTGAATTTCTGACCTTGAAGAAGCTGCTGTAGAGAGAGAGGTGCGGACGGTGGTGGTGGCAACCGGAACAGCTAACACCGTAGAAGGAAGCGTCGGGGTGTTCGGGACCTTATCCCGAAAGAGTTCGTGTGCGACTTGCTCGACCGATGCTGCGATTTCATCCGCCTGCGCTTGGAGCGACGCGGCTCGCTGCTTCTGATGCGTGCGCCTCGAACGTTTTGTGGTGCTTTTACCTTTCCGGTAAAGTACAGGTGTGGAAAAAAAGAACACTCGTGCCTCGCAACGAGCTCCGAATGGAAGAGACGTGATTCCTAGTCCGCATCTTACACTGCTGAACCGACGCATGAGCATCTTCGATGACAAGGGCAACGGTGTGCAGTTGCTTTGCAGTAATGTAGCGCTAGACGGATGTGGAAGAGTCAAGTGGGCTTCTCTCCTCAAAACACGCCAGCGTGTCATGTACTTCCCTCCTTTTTCGCTCGTTGTCATGTTGTGCATTTCACAAGGAGAAGTGCGGAGAAAACAGTAAAGGATGCGTTTGAAACGATGGAGCATTGGGCGTTCGGTAGAAGTCTTTTAAAGAGAGGTTGCTCCACCGTGGCCAGCCCGTCTATTGCTTCCTCTTTTTTCTTCTTTTACAGTCGCATGTACGCTGCGAGCCCTCCGTGCCTTGGAGTAGTCGATCGAAAGGCGCTGAGACAGAAGTGTCTTTTAATAAATCAGAAAGGCTGCAGAAAACCAGCTTTCGTTGTGGGTAGTAGAAGGGCTTCGAACGTATATAAAAGAACTGCACCTGGCGCTCTCTTCAAATGAGATGACTCGAGTCCGTGGCCGAGCTCCCTTTGCACGCCATCCGTTCTTTCACTTCTTGTGTGGTTTTATTTTCTTTGTGTTCCACTTGTACAGTGACATCCTGCACAACAATCAAAGTAATTCACAAAAAAAAACAGCCAGAGGAGGCAATGTGACGCAACACGCATCACCCGAACAACGCAGAAACGGAGGTGGTGATAGAAGCGCACTTTATCCTTCTCTCCAATGCGTACAGTCGAGAAGAAAGAAAGAAAGAAATAAAGAACAAAACAGACCCTCTTCACAAATCAAAACGGTGCCACGCACCTTCTCTACTCCTCAGCCTTCGGCTCCTCCGGCAGTGCGCCGAGTTCTGCTCCAGTCACCGGTGCAGTGGACTCGTCCTCGCCAAACGCAATTTCGCCCATCACTTCTGCATTCTCCGCCTCCGCAGCCGCCGCACTCACCGGCGCCGTCGGCACCTCGCCGTACGCGGGCGGCGGCGGCAGTGACGTGTCCTCCGCAGTCGCGTCGCGATCGTGAATGTACTTCTCGAAGGCCATCGCGACGCGATCGCCGTAACGGGAGCCGCCACGGCCCCCCACACCACCGCTGCCACCGCGGCCGCGAAAGCCACCACGCACGGGTCGACGCAGGCCCAGCACCTCGTCCATGTCTCTGCCCTCCGCCAGGAGTTCGTACTTGTCGTGGCTCCACTTCCCTTCCTCCTCCGAGGCGGAGGTGCTGAAGTGGCCCTCGCCGCTCGCGATCGCGTCCGCCTGCTCGTTCTCGCCGCTGCCCCCGCGCGGGTGGACCGTCGCCGAGGCATCGCCACCGTTTCCACGCGGCGTGGGCTGCGCATCACCGCCGTTGCCGCTGCCCGCATTGAGCCACCGCGCCGCCCCAGCGCCACCAGCACCGCCACCGCGGCCACCGTGCATCGACTCCCACCGGGTGTCACGCAGAAATCCGTGGCTGCGGTCGCGGTTGTGGCCGTCGCTGCTCCGGTTGTTGTGGCTGCTGCTGCTGCCGGAGAGCAGCACCACCCCGTGCTCCTTGGCCGGCTCCACGTGCAGCGTCGAGCCCTCCACCTCCACCCCGTCCATACAGTACACCGCCATGGAGGCGTCCGCCGGGTTGCGGTAGGTGCACAGGGCACTGCCCACAAAGCGACCGGAGCGGTCGGTGAACATCTTGTACGACTCGAGGGGTCCGTAGACCTCGAACTCCGCCTTCATCGCATTCGCGCCGTCGCGCTCAATGCGCTCGAGGGGAATTTGCGTGACGTAGACACGGCACGACTTGTCGATGACAATGCCGGTGGGCGTCATGCCGCGACTGCGCGCCTTGTAGCTGTCAAGTGGAGAGAACGAAGCCATTTTCTATCTTCTTCTTTCTTTTTTTTTTTTCGAGAAGGGGTGCTGATGCCGATGTTGTTTGAACGTTCTAAAAGAAAAAAAAACACTCACGGTTCAGCAGGGTTCCGTAGAGGGAGAAAAAAATAGTCGATCAGTGTGGGGGGGCAGAAAAACGGGAGAAGAGAGTTGAAAAAGGAAAGCCGGGCATTGCTAGGGTCCGCGCGGCGCCCGTCGCGGAAATCAAAATTCAGCCGCTTTAGATAATGTCTACAAAAGTAAAACCGGCAAACCCACGCGTAGTTGCTCCTGCAGCCTTGCAAAACCACTGTTGCGGGTAACGACCATCAGGTGCTCGAAGTGAACACAAGGCTGCTGATAAAAACAGCAGAGCACCACAGAAGGTCTTTCATGCCTTTTTTTTTTTTTGCTTTGTTGTTGTTGTTGTTTTAATACCACTTTTCTTGACCTCTCTCACAGCGATACAAATAATGGTTTTCGGCTGTCAAGTGTTATCTTTCGCCCCCAATGCATGCGTACCACGCCGTACGTACTCCATCGTTTGTGCTCAAAGGGTGTTTTCTCAGCCCCACAAAGCTGTTTAAAGCGGTGCTTTCCATTGCAGGCACCCTTGTCGAAGATGATGAAATCAGTAAACAACAACAAAAAAACGAAAGATACTCGACGAAGCACAGCGATAAAGTGTTTGTGCTTATAGAGAAAGGTCAAGAAAAAATCTGTGACGTTAACCCGCATATATTTGAGAACGAAAGGAAGAGATCAAACAGATGGAGGTCGTTTCTTCTGCCCTTCCCCTTTGGGGAAAATGAAGCAACAAAAGTTCCTCTCTAATGCGGCACCACCTTTGCCCCGTCCACGTACATGTTGCGCGTTGCACGCGGCATCTTAACCTTCAGCCCGTCGTGCACGCCCCTCTTCAAGCGCAGCTGGCAGCCGAGACGTGAGGTCGGCTCCGGATAGAAAGCTTGGTCGATCATGTCGTTCTCCTCATCGGTCGGCTCCTCGAAGAGGTCCATGGCGTTCTCTTGCAGGTACACGTGGCAGGTCGAGCACGCACACGATCCACCGCAGGCTCCCTCCATTGGCAAGCCTTGCTCCGCGCACACGTCCAGCAGCGTCTGGCCCTCGTAACCCGTCACCTTCTTGATTTCGCCGTCGGGCAGCGTGAACTCCAGCGGCACCGGTTTATCGCGATCACCGTGATCGCCGTGGAAGCGCCGCGGCTGGGTCAAGGCGGTGCTCTGCATGCCCACTGCGTTGACCGCACGCCAGAAGAGCAGCGACTGCTGCGGCGGCTGCTGCTGTGCCACCCAACGCGTCATGCGTCCAGTCGTCGGTGCAGGCACAAAACGAAGCGCGTTGCGGTACATCACCGTCGTGCCAAAGTCTCTTCGTGCGTGGAGGTGTTGACGAGGGCAAATTAGCCTCGTGTGTGGCGGTGACGAGGCGGAACGAAGGAACACCAGAAAAATGAGGTGGCAAACAGAACACGTGGTGGCAGCCTAGTGCTGACGTGCGCTTCACAACTAAGAAAGAAACAGAACAAAAAAAAAGATTGAAAGAAGAGACAGAAAAAGAAAATGCAGCAGCGCTTGTGGGAAGCACAATTCGCACTAAATACCAGTATTAGAAATCGTAAATTGTATAGGGAGGAAAATTTAAGGCACAAAAAAAAAAGACGCTTGCCAGTTGCTTGTTAAGATTGATTGTTATGTGAAGAAGTAACCGAGATCGAGCGTCTTTGGCGACACCAGAATAGGAAATAAGAGCAAAATAAGTCCGTTGACGAATATAAATATATGTATAGTGAGTTCAAGCGTTGTTTCTGCACTGCGCTTGTAGAGTCTTCTGTGCCGTTGAGGAAAACAGGAGCTTTTGCACACGCACAAGCACACGTAAGACCAGACAGACAACGAGAAAGTGAAAAGGTTGTGAGAAGTAAACAAGCGGCGCAAGGAAGAAGCGTTGAGGGACAGGGGGGAAGGAGTGGCAATCAGGCAAAACACGGCAACACAGAGAAGAAAAAAGGAGGAAGCGCTGCTTGCAAAAGCACTTTTTCCGCTCATGAGGTGCTACTGCACAGCAGTGTTGATATCACAAGGTACAAAGGACTCGTTTATGCAAAAAAAGAAGATTGAGCGCTAGCTTATCCATGTGAGATATCTTAGAAAAGAGCCGCAATGAGATGTTTTCACTTTGAGCTGCGACAACACTTTCCCCTCTGCACTTTCTCACTATCCTTCGTCTCGTCGCGCTGACACAGATAAAACAACAGTCACTCTCGATAGCAAGAGAGTAAAGCAGTATTCATCTTTTTTGGACTGCGCATTTGCATGGCGCACATTTCTTTTTTTTTTAGTTAAGGAACCACTCCGTTAGGTTGAACACACCTCACAACAACACAAAAAGGCAACGCAAAACAACAACAACACTAATAAGAATAAGGAGAAAAAAACACGTGGGGATAGAAAGTAGCCAAACACACGCCTGCGCAGCGTACTTGAAACATGCCGCTTATCATGTCAAATACCAAGAGACAAATGGTGCCCTTTTTTTTTTTTAACTCCCGTTCGCACAGCGCATCCCGCATGAATCTGCTCCGATCACGATTTAACGAGAAACCTTTTCTTTTTTTTCTTGCGCGCTGCATTCACGTGATCACCGTCACCCCTCCCCTCTCCCTAGTCCAGGATGAGGCTTTTGATGCCGGCAACACCAAACTCTACGTACAGGAAAGCCAGCAGCGCCGCCGCCGCTGCAGCCGCCACGGCGCACTCCACAAGGTAGGACTTGGCTAGGTACACGATCAGCTTCTCCTCGAAAGGGCTGTAGAGGGTGATGCCCGGCATGCGGAGGCGCAGAAAGTCGATGGTCGAGGTTGCCGTGCTCGTCGCCGTGCGCTGCGCCACCGCCGCCTGCGCTTTCATCTGATGCTCCACCGCCGTCGCGTACTGACGCAGGTCGGCGCCGTGGTGCGCCACTGGGGAGCGGTGCGATGTGCTGGCCAGCTGCAGCATGCCCATCACGTACGACGACGACCCGGGCCACGGCAGCGCGGCCTCCTCCGCCGACGTGGCGGCCGACGCGAGGACGCGCACGAGAGCCTCGACGAAGTTCACGCGGCGCGTCAGCTCCGCCGCATCGGCAGCCGTGAAGGGCGGCCGGCGGACATCGCGAAACACCTGATCGACGTGGTGGGTGCGACGCGAGGACAGGGTGACGGCGGTCATCTGCCGGCTCGCGAAGACCTCGTGCTCAAACTTGAGGTCGTAGTGCTGGTAGTTCGTCTTCGCCTGCACCACCTTCAGTGCGATGCCGTGCGCCTTCGCGGCCGCCTCGGCCTGCTCCACCACCTGCTGCCCGTGAGGACGCTTCAGCAGCGAGTCCTGCACGTGCAGGTACAAGTCCGCCGCATCCTTCGCCGCGTCCGGCGTCGGCAGCAGCTCATCGAGGCTCACCACCACCTTGAACCGGTCCAGCTCACTGTCCGAGTGCTGCGCTGCCCACGACGTCGTGCCGGCGTAGTTGAAGCGGGCGGTGCTGCCGAGCAACATCGTGACGGCGTACGGCGTGGCACCCGCGGCAGCCCCGTCCTCGCTCAGCGTCGGCGCAGCGGTGAGGCGGCGCCACAGCTCCATCGCCGCCACCGCACCGGAGGCGCCGCCGTTCGTCAGGGCCGACGGTGCGACGCCGAGGGAGTCGAAGTGCGCCGTGACGAGGACGTGTGGCAGCGAGGCACCCTGCCGCCGCGCTTCCTTTGTGCGGTGAGTAAAGGTGCTCTGAATCACCGCGCTGGGCAGCGTCACGTTCGCCGCCGGCGCCGTCGCCCGCACAGTCTTGCCAATCGACAGCACCACCCGATCCGTCGCGCTCGCGTACGAGGCGGCAGTGAGCAGCTTACTCAGCTGCTGCGAGACCTCACTGCGGGGTAAGAAGTAGATGGGGATGTTTGCCGCGGCAGTAGTGAAGAAGAGGGCGGTGGCCTCCTCGTTGGCGGTGTCCGCGTCGCACATCTCCAGCACCAGGCCTTTTGCCGCAGTCGAACGCGTCGGACCGGCCAGCTGCTGCAGGGCAGACTTCGTGAGGTGCTCGCGACAGGGGACGTAGACGGTGTAGCCCGAGTACACCTTCGCGGTGCCGGCGGTGTAGCGCACCATCTCGCCACGCAGCAACACCGCACGGCTGCCGAAGGGGGCGTCTTCCTGACTACCAAACTGACGGTCGAACATGATCGCACGGTCCACGTCGGCCTCAAGGACCGGACCAGCCAATGCAGGGTGGGTGACACACGCGACGCTGAGCACCAGCGCCAGGACGACGACGGCCGCAGCACGAGAGAGCATGATGAAGAGAAGGATTCGTTTACTTACAAGCGACTGGCCGAAGGAGGACGATAAGGGCAATCAATGCGCTTCACGGCGGAAGGAAAACAAGTACTGTGCTGCCGTTGCGTGCTAGGTGAAGAACAAAAGACAGCGAAGTGAATTGAAGCGTAGACACGACTTGCCTGCCTCAAGAACAAGTAACTGATTGAGGAAGAGAAAAAGAAACGAGTACCCGGAGGTGCGAGACAGAGAGAAGGATGGGGAAAAAAAGAGGATGCGAGAACAGAAGAGGAAGGAGAAGAAACGGAAAAAAGAAAGGCACATGCAGCGAGAGATGACAAGATGCCAGCAAACCCGCTTGAGAGTCGCCGTGTCCGTCGACTCACACCCGCCGACAACGGAGCAGATGGACGAGAAGCTTGAGAGCACTCGGTTTGCTTTGAGCCTGAATGGAAACCAAAAAAAAGTGCAGGGCAAACGGGCAGCCGAGATCTTTCCTCTTGAATAGCGGACGATCTGCAAAGCGAACTTCCTGCCCAAGTATACACTTCCGTACATGCCGATGTGCACGTGTGCACTGACCTTCTCAAACTGCTGAGGAACACATCGAAGAGCTCTACTTGAGGTTGGCTTTTATGCGTTTGCTTAGAGACGAAATTGTAATAGAATAAGAAGACAAAGGGACGTCGAGTTAGGTGCTCCATGCACGCCTGAACACACACACGCACACAGATGCATGCATGCAGAGGCTGCCAAGAACAGAGCAAAAAAAAAAACGCTCCATCGAGTCCCTAATCTGTAAGGAAGACGCAAAACACCTCAACGAGGTGAGTAGTCCGCTGAGCACGCCCGCACACACGCATTTGACTCCACGATGTGCGGTAGCGTCACCGTACGACCACCACCGCCACCACCACAAATTAACAGTCACGGCAACCACGAAAGCTGAATACGCGACACAACGCACTCCAATTACTTCTCGTCAGCGCTTGCCATCCGGGACTTCTCCGCAGCCAACTTTTCACTCGTGATGACGTGGTGGTCGGCCTCGTCGCTCTCGCCCTCCAGCTCCTCTGGAATATCTGGAAACTTTGGCGCTTGCGGATCTACCGCCACCAGGTACTCCGAACCCTTCCGACGCTGCTTCGAGATCTTGTTGTCCGTCAGCAACGGCTCCAGCATGTACGGGTGTGGCGGCGAGGTGTTTGCGTAGCTCACCTGCTCCGTCTCACACAGCGCCATAATCTCGCTCTCCGGGATGGGCAGGTGGCCGTCCTTCGCCGGGTTCAACTCCGTCGCCTCGTGGAAGTAGCGCGAGACGTGGAAGCCGCACATGAGAACATCGCAGCCGTAGGTGGAAAAGTTGATCGCCTTCTGGTTCAGCATTGGGCACTGCGCCAGAGTAGGGCTGACGTGGTCTACGGCCATGTTCACGAGCGCCGCGCGCTTGCCGTGCTTGTGCTCGAACATGCGCTGGCGAATGCGGAGCATGTCGTTGATGAGCTGCTCGTACTGTTTTGCCCACTCCTTCATGTCCGCCCCGGATGCCTCTTTGAACCGCGAAATCGCGCGGCGGAAGCGCGGCATCATGTAGTGGTTCACCCACGTCGTGAAGAAGAAGAGGTTCGTGAACTGCCGCTGCGCCGCAAGGTAGACGCTGGCGGCGAAGAGCTCCTCGATTGGCGGCAGGGTGTCCGGCCCCTTGTCCAGCGACTCCTTCACCTCCATCTCCTTCAGCACGCAGCGCTCGCACACCGTGAAGAAATTCATGCGCAGCGCCTTCAGGTCCGACTCCATTGGGAAGTTGTGGTAGCGCTCGGTCAGCTGCATCAGGTTTGTCGCCTCGAGTGGGCTGTAACCCAGCGTGGTGAGGCCGAGCGTCTTGGCCAGCGTCGCCAGCGTGTGGCTGCCATCGTACGGCAGTGGCGCACTCATCGCCTGGTGCTGGGTCAGGTTGAAGGGATACTGCACAAAGCGGAAGTGGTGGCCTTTTCCGCCAGCGCGCTCCGCCAGGGCCATCAGCCGGTACAAGTTGATCGTCGCGGGCTCCTTCGGAGGTTTCCGCAGGTGGTCCGGCACCATGGCGTCGGGTGGCATCGTCGGGTAGTTGCGTGGCACGGGAGCGGCGAGGTGCGGGGAGGAGACGCCGTAGTACTGCAGCACCCCTTGCTTCACCTGATTCTCGAGGTAGGCGAAGAGCTGCAAGATGTCGTCGTCGATGTGCTCATCTGGCCGGCCGTCGAATAAGGTGTGGAGACCCTCCAGGAGCAACACGTCGAGGCACTCGAAGCGGGTGTTGTAGGCGATGTTGGTGAAGAAGGCATCGAGCCAGTCGGGTGAGAGACCGGCCGCGGTGGTGCGATCCACGCGGCGGAGGTTGAGCCGCGCCAGCTGGCTGTCGTCGAGCTCGCTGATGCGAAAGCCGGACTTCAGCGAGGTGGCGGGGAGGGAAGAAGCTTTGTAGCGCTCAAACAGAGGCACGATGCGGTTGCGCACCGCGGCCGTGTTCGACGTCTCGATCATCGTGATCTCCTGCTGGAAGGGCGGCTGCTTGATCAGCCCGCACCGCGCCACCATCACAAAACCGCTGCGGTCGAGCTCGAAGGCCTGCAAGGCTTCGTACATGCCACGCGCGATGCTCTGGTGGATCTCCGAGGCCGCCCCGTCGATCTCAAACACGTTGCAGCCTTTGATGATCTGCAGCTGCAGCGACTCCACGGCTTCGTTGACGTTGTTCACCATCTTGCACGTCGCCGAGCCGAGCTTCGACAGGTGCCAGCCAACCGGCTCCGGACAGCGGTAGCGCCAGTGCTCGAAGACGGTGGAGCGGTCGAGGGTGTACTCGGTCCCCTGCACCGTGGCGCGGCCGAGAATCGGGACCGCGCGCGACTCGCGCGCGTCTGCCTGTCCCTGCGGGCCCAGCATGCCCCGCATCGCTGACTCCGCGCGATTGCCGTAGATGCCGTTGATGCCGCTGGCAAACGCGTCGCGTCCAAGACCTTCCTTGTCCTTTGCCGCCTGCGCGTGAGGGTCGACCTTGATGTTCGAGGGCAGGCTGTCCTCGATCGACTTGCGACTAATGCAGCGACTCTGCGTGTACGATGGCACACAAAAGAGCGTGGCGGGAACGGCGGCTGATGTCGTGGTGGCAGTGGCAGTTGTGGCGGCGGTGGCGGCCACGGAGGCGATGACTCGCCGAAACGCCAAGTTGCGCTGCGAGCACGCGGCGCCGCGGAACATCGCGTTGGATTTCTAGAAGCGAAAAAAAAAAGGAATGAAGTCAGGTACAACGACAACGCCAGCAACGGTATGAGCAGAGAGAGAGAGAGAAGCTTTCGTGATTCCTGTTACTACTCGTGAATTGAGGAAAGAAGAAAAAAGAAAAAACCCTAATGTGATGGATGTGAAGAATGCTACCTAGAAGAACAGTATTAAGAAAAAAAAAAGCGACTTGACGCTGCCAGAGAAAACTTGGTGTGCAGTGCGCGGAAGACAGACTCAAATGAATGAAGTCCCACTGTGTCACAATGACAACGAAGTAGCGCGCAGAGTGAAGAGCTCTCAGTGTCCGGCTTTCTCTCAAAAAAGGTACAGAGAGAGGGAGGGAAGCGCAGCACAGTCGTTCGCCGTTCTCTTACTAGCTACTGATGCGTGCATGCAATAGCCGGCAAGTATGGGGAAATGTGACAGAAAAAAAAAAGAATCCAAGACACACATACAGAGAAAGAGAGAGAGGATAGAAAAGGAGGTGGAGAAGAAAGGGAATACAGGAAAAGGCAGAGAGGAATCCAGTACCGTTGAACTTGTCGAGGTAGACAACACTCACAAACACCAAGCAAAACAGTTACACCAGGTGGCTCTGTTAACAATCGGAAGATGGCGGGTTGCGGAAGAGCCTTTCCGTGTCCCAAGGTAATGCTGTAAACGCGCTAGCGTTTCACTGCGCAGAACGCGTTGGTGCACCGAACGCTCATTGTTGTGCTTGGAGGGCCACACATCCGCCTCGGTACGCTTCTTCACCTGGTCCTTCAAGATCCCGTGCGGCAACCTGTAACCCTCAACACGAACGTGTTGTTTCGTTTTCCTACTGCAAATTTTAAAGAAACGGGGATGCATACATGACTGAATAACAAAGGGGAAAACACTGGGAAAGTTGTATGTACATACTCCTGCACAAGAGCTACACAACCAAAGAGCTTTTCGCAAGAGAAACGACAAAAACAAATAAAAAAAAGTGTTCATTGAAAAACGTGCTTAATGGACATCGAAAAGGTTTACAGTAAGAGAGACAAGCATTGATAGAATAGGATGAACAGAGGATACAAAACCAGCAAAGAGAATATCTATGAAAAAGGGAAATAAATGTTTGCAGAAGGTCTCATCAACAACAAAGAAAACAAGAGCAGAAAGGACTTTCAAGCAACAACAAAAAACAGCATTTGTTACTCAATTGAACAGCAAATATATATTAATCAAACAGAGAAGCACATTACAGAGAGAACAACAAAAATGAAAACAGACTTCTTCAACAAAAACCACAGCACCGTTTCTTTTTAACGGACTAATCGTCAAGCATGCACAGCAGCGCGACGCCGCGCTCAATCCAGTGCTTTGGCTGCACGCCGAGAGTGGAATTAAGGTCCAGCGACATCACGAAGTTCGTGGACAGACCCGTGGTGGACAACGTACCCACACGGGCGGACGTCTTGTACACCGGACAAGCGTACGTCTCCGCCGTCGCCGTCGTCTCCGCGGTCCGCACTGGTTGTAGATGGACCACGGGCATCGCCGAGCACAGCTCACCGGGCTTGCTCTCCACCAGCGCGCGGGTCGTCAGGTCGAAGCCAGCCCCCTCCACGAAGAGGCCGTGGATGTACACGCCGCTCTCGACGCTCTCCGAGATGTCGTCGGTGGTTTCGTAGCGCGTTGCGTTGGTGCGGAACTTCACCTCGTCGATCGGGATCCTGTGCAGCCGGCTGTGCGTCTGCAGTACACCCGTGAGGAAGCCTTGCGGGAAGAAGAAGCCGGAGATCCAGTAGCTCGTCGGCGCGCCGTGGTCGTTCCACTCCCGGAAAAACTCGATGCGGCGCAGCGTGTCCTCAAACCACGAGGCGAGCGGCTTGCGGGAGAGGTAGCCGCCGTCGTGCCACAGCTTCGGCACCTGGCCCAACAGCATGGAGTCGAACATCGCCTCCAGCTCGGCTGACATCACCACCTCACCTTTAATTGCGCTCTCCAGCAGGTGCAGGGTGCGCTTCAGCTTCGCCAGTACGCCGTTGAAGAAGAGAACCTCCTGACTCGCCACTGTACCGAGCGAGATCATCGTCCCGTCGGCCGTCAGGCGGTAGGTGTCCGGGTGCGCTTGCGTCCTGTCGATCGGACCGGGCAGACGCCGTTGGAAGTCCACGACGAGCTCCAGCGCCTTCTCCTCGGGGCTACGGCCCGCCGCCGCCTTCGTGCGCGGCTGCACAGACAAGATGGAGGCCAGCTGGCGCCGCACGGTGTTCTTGTTGAAGGTGATGTCCGCGTTCGCGTGCAGGCCGAACAGCTCCGGGCTCTCAAAGGTCGGGAGGTCGTTCATGTAGGTGCGGATGTCGGGCAGCGACGACGTGTCGGCGGGAATGCGGTAGACGCCGTCGGCCGAGAAGTCCATCTCGGTGTCTGGCACCACGACGTCGGCGTTGAAGAACTTCTCCAGGATTGTGGCGAGGCAGCGGCTGTCGAGAAAGTCCGTCACACGCCCGCCGTAGTTGATGACACCGACCATGTACCGCAGCGCACTCCACGGCACGTCGTCGCCGTCGTCGCGCAGGTATGTCTGCAACGCCTGCACGCTCGCTGAGAAGTCCGGCTGACTCCACTCGTACGGGATGTTCCACCCAAGCGGGCCAAAGCGACGGCGCTCCTGAATCACGGCGTGGAAGAAGGTCAGCGAGAGCAGCAGGCGGCGCCACGGTGTTGGGTTGCGTGGGCAGCTGTCCCACAGCTCCGGCGTCACGACGGTGGCAAAGGTGTCGCGCATGTTCGCCTTCAGCCCCTGCGGCGGCTCCTTCACCACCTTCACACCGGACTGCAGCAGCAGCACCGGGAAGGCAGCCACAGGCATCGTCGTCAGCCACAGCCGGAAGTCGCGCTGCACGTCGCGACGGGTCAGCTCCTCCAGGGTGCGCTCCAGCGACGGCATCCACGATGCGTAGACGTGACAGTTCTGCAGGTAGACCCAGGCACCCGTTTCGGTGCTGGCGGTGCGGATCATCTCCTCCGCCTTGCGGCCCTGGTCCTGCCCCAGCGAGAGCATCATCTTGCGCGACCCAAAGCCCTTCCGCTCCGCAAACTCGGTGAAGAGCTGCGTTGGGTCCGTGCCGGGTGTCAGCACAAAGATGATCGGTGCCGTCGGGGTGCTGTCCTGAAAACAGCCCTCCAGGTCGAACGCCGGGCTCTCCGTGAAGGCCTTGCCCAGCTCTTGCTCAATCAGCAGCGACAGGCCGTAGTTCAGCAGGTCCTCGCGGAACACCTTCAACACGAGCAGCCGCTGCCACCCAGTGTGCGACCCGAGGCTCGTCGGGTAGCCGTCGTACGCCTTGTCCCGCGCACTCCATGCCGCCCACTCCTCCTCGTTCATCATCACGGTGTCTTTGAAGGACGCGAAGGCCGGAATAGTCGCCGACAGCGCCGTCAGCTCATTCCACGCCTGCAGGCTCAGCCACGTCGGCGGCGGGTCGACCTCCTCCTCCACGTAGCGCTTTCCCTCGCTGCCCTTCAGCATGAAGGACCACTCCTCGTCCGAGACCGTGCCGGCCTGCCGGGCAATGTGCACGTACAGCAGCACTGCGAAAATGAGCTTGTCTGTCTCGAAGAGGCCGCGGCAGATCGTGTTGTACGACCGCAGCGTGACAGCCGGCAGCAGCGTCGCCACACGCGTCGCCACGTCGTCGTTCTTCTCCGTCTGCCGCAGCGTCAGCACGAAGAGCTGCTTGAAAAAGTCGAGCGAGTTCTGGTACATGTGGTTGAGCCCGGCGAGCTCCGTGATGACGGTGTAGACGGTGGCGCCGCGCCGCGCGACGGGCCGGTAGCGGTCACGCGCCACCCCGATGTCGCGCTGCGTCTCCTCGGCGACCCGCAGCGCCGCCCCGACGCTCTCGCTCGTGATCTTTGCCTCCTGCAGTGTGTTGACGAGCTGCTCGTTGTCCAGAATGTTGCCCGTCGACGAGCCGAGCAGCTGGAGAATCTTGTCCTCGAGCGCCTTGAGCTCGTCCTTGCCGTGGGCGATGTCCAGCACCGTCTGGTCCGCGCGCTGCTCCAGCTCGGCCATCTCGACTCGCACGACGTCAGCAAGCAGCTGGTTCTCCAGTCCCGTCTGCGTCACCGTGAAGTTCACCACCGTCACCTTGATCTGCAGCTCCGGTGAGAAGAGCGGGTTCGGCAGCTTCGTCGTCATGTACAGGCGGAACTTCGGGTCGTAGTCGACCTCGCTGTCGCCCAGCTTGATGAGCAGCCGCCCCTGCGAGCGGTACGTCTGCCGCAGCAGCACCGGGTCCAGCGCTGCGTCGAGCGACTCGCCGACGTTCTCGATAAGGACCGGCAAGCCAACCCGGATGGCGTTCTCGAGGGTGCGCATGTAGTTCGGGTCCGTCAGCTTCACCACGCGCAGGTTGCGCTCCCGCTCCATCGCACGGATCCAGCTCACAGCCTGCCCCTGCGGGTCGATGCACAGACACCACCGGTGCGACTTGTTTACCATCACACCGTTCTCCACGCTGAAGTGGTCAGTGGGGAGTCCCTGCTGGGACCAGGTGCGGATGCGGACCGGGTCCATGATGCCCGAGAGCTCAAACTGCGTCTGCCCAACCGGCAGCTGCAGCGCGACGCACTTGTCGTACCAGGCACGCAGCAGCTGCTCGCGGTAGTTAGAGGTGAAGGGGCCGAGGTAGGCCACCGCGCCGGCCGCCAGCGCCATCGTGCCGGCGTGGCCCGCCTTCTCCGCCGTGAGCTGCCCCACCGCCTGCACCCACCGCGCCTGCTCGGAGCTCAGCCCGCTCATCAACTGCTCTGCCCGCTCCAGCCGCACTGTCGTCAGGTCGATGTCCTCCTCCAGTTGGTGCTTCTTGCGCACATTCTCCTTCATCTCCGCCTGCAGTGCCGCAAGCTTTTCCTCGATGCTGCGCAGCCGCCCGCGAGCTTCTTGCAGCGCCTCCGTCGCCACGGCCACCTTGCCCTCCGCCTCCGCCAGCCGTGCCCGCTTCGGCCCGACGACCTTCACGACCTCGTAGTAGTTGTTCATCGCCAGCACCCACATCGCGAGCGACTTGCACGCCTTCGAGCTCTTCGCCACCTCGTCCGGCTGGAAGTCCGGGTTGTTGATGTACTTCTGCAGAGACTTGACCGTCTTCTCCGTGAGGTCGTCGCGCTTGAAGTTCTGGAGGTCCTTGATGAAGTCCATGCGGCTCATCACGAGCTTCGCGCGATCCCAGCTCTGGTCCTTCTCACCCAGCAGCAGCAGCACCGCCTCCAGCACCAGCACCACACGCGACGCCGGCTTCAGAAAGCTGCGGACCTCGCGAATGTCATCGGGACGCAAGTCCGCCAGCGCCTCCTCGGCTGCCTTGAGGATCGGGAGGGCCTTGTCGAGCTCCGCCTGGCACTCACCGCGGATGCCGTCCGCCTCGGCCTGAATCTCGCTCGCCCCGGCCTCCTCCTCGGCGCACTGCCGCCGCACCACCTCGGCCGACGCCTGCTCCTTCTCCACCCGACCCATGATCTCCTCCGTATTCTTGGCCGCCTCGATCAGCTTCGGCTGCATGTCGATCAGCTTCACCTTCATCTCATCCACCATCGTCTGCGTGCTGCGCAGGGTGTCAAGGCCGCCCTGGTAGCGCTCCACTTGCGCCGTCACCACCCGGCTCTGCTCCTCCAGCAGCTGCTGGTAGCTCGTGAGGAGGCCCAGGTACGAGGTCGGGGTCGTGTAGGTGCGCCGCCGCAGCTCGCCGTAGAACTCCTCGGAGGCCTCCTGCACGTCGACGTGAATGCACACGCACAGCTCGATGAGGTTCGCCTTGTCCTGCTCCGGCATCGACAGGTTCACCAGCACGCGCTGCGCCACCGAGGCGAGGGCGTCGCGCGGCCACTGGTCGAACCAGTCAATGGTGCAGCAGTTCACGAGGGACGGGAACATGCGCAGCCGGCGGCGGAACTGCTCCCCCACTGGGGACATGGCCATCACGATGTGGACCTGGTCGCGGCACATGCTCACAAAGTGGGAGAAGATCGTGTTGCGTGTTTCGCGCTTGCCCGCTGCCACGGCGTACGGGCGGACCGCCTCCACAATTTGGTCCACGTCCTCCGGCAGCATCAGGTTCGGCACCTCGCCCGTGTTGAGCAGGTTGTTGATGTCCTCCAGCATCTCCTCTTTCACCAGCTGCGTGTCGGAGAGGAAGAAGAGCACCGGCTTGTCGTGGCACGCGCTGTCGAGCAGGATCTTCTTGAGGCTGTCGTGGAACTCCGTCATGTTGAAGGTGCGCGTGATGGCGACCTCGTACACCGGCAGGCTGCAGATGAAGGCGGCGAGCTTGCAGAGGGAATGACGACCCGTGCCGCCCATGCCTACCACCAGGGCGTGCCCGCGAGGCTGGCGCAGGACGCGGCACAGCCGTGCGACGTGCTGCACGGCGTCCTTGAAGAAGACCAGCTCCACTTCCTTGTTGTACTCCATGTTGAAGCCGTTCTGGTAAGCGGTGAACGCCTGCGCGATAGCGTCGGTCGTCTCCGCCACCTCCTCGTAGTGCGCGCGGTCGCGCCGCATAAAGTCGCCGAAGATGAGTTCCTCGTACGACGGCGTCCACGCCACGCCGAGGACGCCCTGGCAGACGTCGGCCAGCGTCGACCACCACCACGCACGGTCCGCGGCGTCGATGAGGCGGTCGTGGAAGGTGCGGGACACCTCGTGCAGGAAGAGTCGGTGGAAGGCGGCCACAGACGTCGTGACGCGCGGCGAGGTCTGCATGACGCCCTGAATCACCTTGCCCATGTCCCGCAGGTTGAAGGTGTAGTGCGAGCGGGTCGGTGTGGGCAACTTCTCCTGCGTGATGCGCTCGTAGCAGACGAGCGTCGCGGCGACGAGCTTCGACGACAGCCCGCGGATCTCCTCCGTGTCCCACTGTTGCAGAAAGCCGTAGAGGAGGGAGCCGAAGATGCGCCGCGTCGACGCCTCCGACAGGGCGGGCTGGCAGATGAGGTGGAAGCGGGAGGTCAGCCGCTGCGTCATCTCGCTGCGGCCACCGCCGGGCACACCACACGCGGCGAGCATCACGACGTCGTGGATCTCCTTGAAGGCCGCGGGGCTCTTGTGCGTGTCGTAGAAGCCGCGCTGCGTGATCAGCTGGCGCAGCAGCTCCAGCGGCGGAGAGGCGCCGTAGATCTCCGGTGTCGGCATGTTGATGTCATCGACGAAGAGGATAGCGCGCTTGCCGGGCGTGGGGCCGAGGGCGGTGCTGCGAATCTTGTACAGCTTGCTTTCCAACCGGTCCTCGATGTCCTTGCTGCGGGTCTGAGCCGAGAAGACGACGCTGAAGGACTCCCACGCACTCGCCGGGTCGTCGACGTGACGAGAGTTCGTCAGGAAGTTGAGCACGCCAAGCGACTTGCCCGTGCCGGTCACGCCGTTCACCAAGACGTTCTGCGACGACGTCGTCAATACACTCAGCAGCGTGTTAAAGGCGACGCCCTCGGCGGTGGGCACGACGAGCTCGAAGTAGGAGCTGCGGCGGTTGTACATAAAGGTCGGGACAAGGTGGTTCCACGTGATAAACTGCATCGACGGGCGGTGCACGACGTAGTCGTACACACTGACGCCGCCGCCCTCCGACGCCGCCGCCGCTGTTGTTGCGGCCTGCGTCGGTAACAGCCCGGGGAGCACCTGGGCCATCTTCTCCAGCAAAAACGCGCTGAAGGCCTCACGGGAGTCGTCGCGCACGTTGCCGCCAACAGCCCAGACAAAGGCCATAAAGAAGTACATGTCGAAGAGACGGGCCTCGTCCAGCGCGGCGGCGGCGGCATTCGTGATGGGCGGCCGGACGAACTCTTCGGGCGTGCTCGGGATGGGCAGCGAGGCGGCCGCGGACGAGCTGCGCCGCGTGGCCGCCAGCACCTCCGCCTCGGTGCGGCCGGCGCCGTCGTCGCCCTCCCCCGCATCCCCGTCGTCCGCGTCAACCACCCGCACTGCCTCGCGCGGCCAAACCTTTGCATCCTCGCACGTCGCGAGAAAGCCCTGCAGCAGCTCGACGCAATTCACCGCGAGCTGCGCGTCGACCGACGGGATCCACTCGCGGCAGTGGGTGCGGATGAAGTCGAGCGTGTCGGGCAGCAGCAGCTGCAGCAGCTCTAGCACGCGGTCCCGGCGCAGGCGTGGATCGGCTTTCGCCTTGCCCTCGACGAGGCTGCGCGCGATCGGCACCCAGCCGCGGTGGCCGTCCAGGTAGTACGGCTCCATGTACACCATGCCGCAGCGCGACACCGTGGCAGGGGAGGCCACGCGCAGATCCTGCACCTCGAACATGAAGGTCGCCGTGTTCGGCAGCTTAATGCGCTCACCATTGAAGAGGCACAGCAGCTTGTTGTCGTCCAGCACGGTGTTCATGTTCTCAATCCACACGGCGTCGACGGGGCCGTCGAAGACGACCCACTGCCGGTCCGGCTGCGTCAGCGCGGCGCGGGTGATGCCGCGGGCGATGCTGCTGAGGATGCCATCCGTCCACTCCCGCGTGATCTCGTTCACCTGGCCGTACAGCTCACCCATTGAGACGGACTTCGGATTCAGCTGCAGCAGGTGCACCTTGTTGAAGAGCGGCGTGTTGTCTCCTGCCCCGTGTCCGTCCTCCTTGATGTGCGTCAGTGACTGTTGCACGGTGCGCAGCACGGTAGACTTGCCG
The DNA here is from genome assembly GCA_000482105.1 of Crithidia acanthocephali. Taxonomy (NCBI): domain Eukaryota; phylum Euglenozoa; class Kinetoplastea; order Trypanosomatida; family Trypanosomatidae; genus Crithidia; species Crithidia acanthocephali. The sequence continues at coordinate 17,664 of AUXI01000030.1, read as the reverse complement.
CTGAACGTCTGGCCGACCAGCATCACACCATGCCGCACCACAAGCGTGTCGTACAGCTGCATCGCCTTGGTGACCATTCCATCCACCACCTGGCAGCCGTCGCTTAGCAGCTGCCGCTTCATGTAGTCCAGCAGCAGCGCGTTCGGGCTCTCCTCCACCGTCACCGTCGGGAAGAGGTCCTTGACAAGCGCCATGAAGAGCGTCGTGTCGTCGCGGAGAAACTTCGGCACGTTGGCGTCGCGCATCGCGCGAATCAGCAGCATGTCCTCGCTCTCGTTCGGGCTATGTCGTTTCAGAGAGCCCGCCATGACGAGAATCGACTTCACCGCGCGCATACCGAAATCGTAGTGATCCTGCTTCGATAGCTGCTCGGAGCTGAGCTTGTAGAGCTGCACCATCTTCTGCGCCAGCGTGCGCGCGTTGGCGAAGCCCTCCGAGTAGAACATGATCTCTGCAATGAGGGCGTAGTCTGGGATCATCATGCAGATCGGACGGAAGAGCGCCTTGAGGTTGTCGGGCAGCTCGGTTCGGCCCGCGTAGCCGGGGTTCATCGTGATGAAGACGCCGAAGTTGGGGCTCAGCTGGATGGGGTGCCCGTCGAAGTCCATGCGGTTCAGCTTCTGGCCAAGCGCCGTGGTGATGTCCAGCATCTGCTGCGCAATGACGGAGAGCACCTCCAGCTCGATACGGTTGAACTCGTCAAAGCACGCCCACGCGCCGGCCTGCGCCAGTCCGGCAAACATGCGCGACATCGTCTTGTAGTGGATGCCGTCAGAACAGTTGAAGACCACCACCTGCCGCGCAAGGGCTTTGCCGAGGTCCTTCACCGACTCCGTTTTGCCGGTACCGGCGGGTCCCTGTGGCGCAGCGCCGAGGTTCATCGCCAGCGCGTTTGTACACGTCAGGAACGCGCGGTCGGTGAGGGGGGTGATGACGAGGCGTGCCTGATTGCCGAGGTACTCGTACCCGTAGGGCAGGTGCGCGTTGCAGTGGTGGATGCCGACGTTCTTCTCGCCCCCGCTCGGCGACTGCCGTCCGCTGTCTTCCCAGTAGTAGCGCAGCTGCTGGTACCAGGCAAAGTCGTCGAGGTTTGCGACGTCCTCGTTGTTCAGACTTTGGACGATGTCGCGATTGTGCACGTTGAGCACGATGAGGGTGCCGACCAGCATGCGCTGCAGCTTGGAGAGTGGCTGCCGCGTCAGCTCCACCATCCGCAGAATTTGGCCGTGGTACTCCTTGTAGTACGAAGGAAGCGATGCGCCGTCGATGGCGGCCTCCACTTGCCCCGTCCACATGATCATATCCACCGCCTGGATGCACTGCGCCGGATGCTGGAAGACCCACTCCTCACGCTTGCGCTGCACCACCATCTCCAACGTCCGCTGCATGTGCATGTACAGCGACGCCTTCATCATCCGCTCAATCTCGCCCAGCCACTGCTCCACGTTGCCCACCGGGTACACCGGCTTCTCGAACGACACCTGCTCGCCTTCCGCGGACACCATCCCGACAATCTCAGAGCAGTCCTCGTCCGAGAACATCAGCGTGGCGATGGAATCGAAGCACTTTTGCAGGTGCGGCTGCACTGCCTTCGGGTTGCGCACATCAGACAGAATCGAAAGAAGCTCGTCGTTCGACAGGAAGTAGAAGCGCGGAAAGGCGACGCGCTTCGTCTCCAGGTAGTCCTCTAGCTTCTTCTGGATGTGGTCGATGTTGGCGTTGTTCGTCTGCAAGTCCTCCAGCACGCCCTCTTCGGTGCAGATCTGGAAGACGTTCTTCTGCGTGTGCGCTCGCGATGTGAGAGAGCGGAACAGACGGTCCACGCTGTCGAACATGGCGCTCTCCTCAGGCAGCTGCTCCTTGATGTCGTCGGACGAGAAGATGAATTCGAGGTACATCCAGTTCTTCTGCAGCGCGATCCATTCATCAATCACGTCGCCAACAAGGCGGAGGTCGCGAATCCACTTTTCCACCTTGTCGCGCACAGGGGCGACAAAGCGGGATGCCATCGTCGTCTGCAGCTCGATCTGGTGGTCATCCAGCTGCTGAATGACGTCCTCCAGCTGGTCCAGGATGAACGCGCCATCTCTGTTCTTGTACGGCTTCGTTACAAAGTCCAGCGAATCCCACACCTGCTTCACAGCGTCCAGATCGTTGGAGATCTTCCACTCGCCGGTCGCCAGCCCGGATTGCTCGGCGAGTGCGTCCTTGTGCGAGAAGATGTCCCACTCCTCCAAGGCGTTGAGGTTCAGGTCGTCGTGGTAGCTGTATGCGTTCCCGGTGATCTCCTTCAGCACCGCATTCCAGTGGTCTGGCGTCATGTGCTTGTTGCCGCAGTCGTGGATGACTGCAATGTTGGCGCGAATCGACTGCAGCTCCTCCAGCAGATGCGGCGCTACTTCATCTTCGTAGTTCTTCTCCAGCATCGTGCGATTCACAACGCCAGCGCGGCGGACGAGAAGGTTCACCTGCTCCTCCATCTCGAGCGTGTTCAGCTCCTTCACGGGCGTCTCGAACCAGAATTCTGCCTTTTTGTTGAACGTCTCGAGCAAACTCCAAGCCTCCTCGCGGGCTTGAAAGAGTGTCTTGACGTCGCTGACAAACGACCAGTCGAAGGAGCGCTGCCCGAACAGCTTTGCGTACCGGCTCAGCTGCTCTTCTCTCGCGTCGATTTCCGTGAGCTTTACGTTGACGTCCGCCAAGTACTGCAGCAGCGGCTCCGTGTTGTCCGTGAGAGCAGCGAACTCCTCGCCAAGCAGAATTTCATTGAGCCCTGCGCATTCCTCCTCCACACTGGCGACCTCCGCTTGCAGCGTGTCGACGTGTGTAAGCATGTTCTCCTCGATGAACTCGTCTGCTTGTAAGCGTGCGGCATCAAACACACCGCGCAGCGATCCGTTTGCCGAGCCGCCTCCCAGCGTACGCTCACGCAGCTGCTTGTCCTCGTCGTCGATGAACTCCACCTGCTGCCGGTCCATCAGTTCACACAGCGCTTCCGTCTGTGCTATTTTGGCGTCCGTGGCGTTTGCGTTCGCGACAATCTCTTTGTACTCCGCAGTAAAGTCGGCAAACTCGCGCAGCGTCTGCGGACGCTCACTCATGGCCTGCGCTTTCTGCTTGAAGAACGTGTTCAGCTCGCGAATGAGGTCGCGTGCAGTTGAGCGCAGCGTGGAGTTGATTCCGTCACGGAGCACAACCATACGCGGCTCAATCTCAGTCTTCAGCTTCGACGCGTTGATCCACAGCAAGCACCCAACGTACGAGGCGATGAGCACGCGGAGAGCGTCTTGAGCTTCTTGCAGGCGCCGGTACAGCTTGGCCAAGCTGTTTGCTGACAAGATAACCTCGCCAGTTTCCTGCTTGTATGCGTCCTCCACTTCCTCCCACGAGCGCTGCAAAAATTGAATGTGCGGCACCGTCGTGAGGTACGTCGCGAGACGTCCATTCGCTTTCTCGTAGTCGCTGTGAAGGATTTGCAACAACGCCGAATGAATGTAGTCCATCCTTGCATTTGACCGCAGCTCGTCGCCGATGTTCCATATTTTTGGTGACGCCGGGAACAGAGCTTTCAGGTACTTTTGTGCGCATAGACGCGGACTGATGGTCACCGCATCTGTGCAGCCGGACAGCAAATTGGCAAAGACGTCGCGCAGCACCGTTTCTTTCGGGTCAAACGCAATCGTGGAGTCTTCGGGGTGGAGCAAGATTTGAAAACCGATTTTTCGTACCTCGCTTTGCACTTGGCCGCGCACGGTGTTGAGGAAAGTCTGCGCCACGGAGAGCACGCGTCGGAATAACTGCTCGGACGCCAGAAAGTCGACGAGGCGGACAAAAAGGTGCAGTTTGGAGTATTCCACCAAACTGCGCTTCAATTCGCGCATTCTCCGCTCTAAATCCTCGCGAGCGTCAATCATCGACTTTGCCTTGCGCTTTGCACGTGTGTCCGCACCTTCGCCGGCAGCCACCGTCAACAAATACTGCTCAAGCGCTTCGCGAGTGTTGATGTCCGGAACGTCCGCGCGGTGCTGAAGTGCCTCGACAAGCTTCGTAACCTTTTCCTCCATCCGCTCAATCACGCCGTTCACGAAAACAGAAGCTCTCTGGCGTTGCCGCGCCTGCGTCAGAGTAAAGTCGTCCACCACGTAGTCGTGCTTGCCCTGCGGGTCGTACTCGATCAGCTTCGCATCGGATATAGTATGCGAGTACTTTACCAAATCGAGCATCGGGTAGGCGAACGTCGGCTTTGCGACCAGCAGGTCCTTCGATAACGCCTTCCGCACCGCAGCGTACTTGCGCTGGCGAAGTTTCATTTGCAGACGAAGAAATGCCTTGTAGAGAAGGAAATTCTTGAAGAAGGGAATCTTGCGCAGGATGTTGAAAAGCGACGCTTCCTTCATGTGATCCGCAAGAGTCATAACTTCTGATGGCCGGCCGGGACGCATGTGCACGATGCCAGTAGCGCTCAAAATGTAGTGCTCCGGGTTTTCGAGGCCTTTTTTGGTGACCACCAGGTCATACGGGCGGAATTTGAGGCCTTTTGGAGCGCAGTTGAGAAAAACGTGTTTGAGGCTCGTCGAGTTGCCGTTGGCCGTGAAAAAAGCAACTGCATCTTCTGCCGTGTGGATGTTGCGGAGCAGCGGCTCGTCGTCAGGGGCCACGCGTTTCTCGGCTGTTTTTGCGGGACGTCGACTTGCCTTTTGAATCATCCGCAACAACTCAACGTCTTTTTCGTCACACGGCCCAGCGGCGCTTTCGTTTTCTGCTGCAGTCATGCCTTTCTCAGCTCTACGGAGCTTCTGTGTCAGGTTCTCAGACGCGGCTGCTGAGCTCATAAACGTGAAAGTGGACGGGTTCTGGAACCGATACAGCTGAGGTGCGTCTTGGGATCGCGCAAGGCCTGTATTTACATTTGCCTGCAACTGTGACGCTGCGGCAGGCTTGGGCTTCGCGCTCTCCTCCAGCTTGCGCCGGAACGATGAGTCGTCTGCGCTCATTTTTTCTTTTTTTTTCTTTTTTTTTTACTTGCAGTGGTGTTTGTATTCTATTTTCTCTGCTTGTTGCTTAAGAGAACAGTACCAAAGTTACAAAGGGGGGAAAAAGAGAACAAGGTTTTCGCACTGCACACGAACAGGACACTACTTCTATTTACTTGCCCTGCGATAAGAAGAACATGACGAAAGGAAAAGCGATAAATCAAGAAAAGGAGAGAGAGAGAGAAAGAGAGAGAGGGAAAGGATAGAAGAGCAGCTAGTGGGTCTTGTTCTGTGCTCATAGACCAGCAGAAGAGTGAGGAAGAAAATGATAAAGGCCGCATCAAGTGCTCTTTTGCAAAACGCGTCACTTTTATTTTTCTATTCCCTTTGTGTGGGAAGGAGGAGACACACTGTTTGGTGCAACTTGAAAGCCGCCGCATGAAAATTTCTCTTTTATCGTTCCAGCTTTAGTGTTTTGCGATTTACACCAGTTGGTTACTATTACGTTTTGTTAAAGACACAAGTCAGGCACTCACCGGCTACACAACAGCAATCAAACAACGAGCTGCGTGTGCAGGATGTAATAGGCAAAAAAAAAAAAGCACTTCCTGCCGAGGTTACTGACACTTCAACTGTTCCTACGCTACTCGGAGTTCGTTCTAGCAGACATCCGCTTGGGTCAACTGATGCGTCGCATTGGTTGAGCGATACGCTTAGGAGCCGCTGCACTGTGCAGCATTGTACTCAGTTCTCCTTATTGATGCAAGCATCAGGAAGAGAGAGCCGACCCTCGACATCGTCGCAGCTAACCTGTAGCGAAGAAGTTTCCTTTCCCACGACTTTGCAGATTAGTGCGGTGGCTTTACGGCGAGTGTAGGTGAGGAACACGGAAGCTCACACGCCCACCACTCTCTTCAATGACAAACCACGAATGGCGTCTTGAGCGTTCGCGAGTCCGCGAGAGCGTGGGCTCAGGGGAATTTGTAGGTGTGCCTAGGCGAAAAGTATGGACAGCCATACTATTTCAAGGAACAGCGTTTCGTCGAAACGCGGAGCAACCGGACACAAAAACAAACGCAGCAAGGTGACAACGCGTCTTCACCACCGGAACAGTAGTTAGCAGCATTTCAACGATACATTTGCCCGTGACCATTAAACCACGTAGTTGCAACATTTTCGATCAATGATTCCAGTGCCGAAAACCACATTGCATGGCGCCCCTTGACCTTGGCTTGTCCCCTGTTCTCGTTTTGTTTCTCGGCGCTTGTCGAAAGCGTTCCTATTCTAGTAGATCCTCACCCCCCCCCTCCTCCACCTCCACATTTCTTTCCCCACACCGTCGCAGCAAAAGGGCAAAGCGAAGCGCTTCGATCCGGTGGAAAGGCGAGTTGCTATAGTAAAAGAACGTGAAGAAAGCCCTACTTGCGGTAAAGGTTTTTTTTTGGCACAGTTGACAAGCCTTCTTAACATAACTGCTCTTCACTGTATTCATAAATTGACGGTTTAACGCAATGGCTGTCAACCAACAATAAAATGCTTCTTTTTCCCTTTTTTCTCGGTTGATTGAGTGTCCTTTCTGACTCTGCACCCATTGTATTTTTAAGGTGGTGTCAAGACAACTTGCACAGATAATTAAAAAAAAAACTCGCCCAATGGTCGTCCAACACGTCGAACTCTCAGTTTTCTGCTGTAACGATCTATGTTTCGGCGTTTTACAATGAACAGGTGTGCTTTTTGGAAAATCAGCAAGGTTGCCTAACATGATAAAAAAAAAGAGGGGGACAGTGTGAGTTGTCACAATAGTGGAGACAGCTCTGATCATACGCTGCACGCACATTTGTGTAATGGACAACGCCCCACATTCCCTACTCCTTCCGTTCCAGCGTACAGTCTTCCGATTATTGACTTCTAATTCACAAGCTTCAGTCTGATTCTTCTTCCCGCTCCTTTCATTCTTTTGTTCCATCTAGTGTACTTTTTTTGAGAGGTGTAGTAGTGACCTCAAGAGCGTCAGAAGATTTGCGTCATCACACCTTAGACAAACAGACACACACACAAAAAGCAATGAGTGCGGTTTTAGCGGTCGACGCGCTTGAAAGAGAGATCAATGCCTTTCTAGAATGTGCGGAGAAGACAGGAAGTGCTGATGTGCACGAAGTTGTGCTGCAGTCTTCCAAAGTGCAAGTGGAAATTAGCGACCTGAGTCAGCGAGTAGAGCAGAAAAGCGTTGCTTTGGAAGACGAAGCTCGTCAATTGTGAGACCCAGATTTACTGTCGAGTAATTGTGGTGTTTTGCTTTTCTGCTCAAACACCCCTCTTCAAATACCCATCGTTCAAGGCATTTATCACCAAGTCATAAAACGAAGAGGGCAACTTATGTTCGTTTGCTCCAGTGCCGGTGAATGCGCATCTGACCAGCGCCGTTACACATATTGAAGTGAACAGCTCCGCTTTTGGCGCTTTATTTGCAACTGCTCTTCTCTTTAGATGCCAGCATTGGATGCGAGGCTCCCAATCGACGATGAGTACATCTGCTTTTGTTGTAAACTCTGCGACGTCTTCCCCGCCTGGTGAGTGTAGAATTAATAGCGCTATGTTAACGCATTTAAACAATGAGACTTTTATTTGCCGTCACTATCCTTTTTCCCCTCTCTGTCTTCCCTCGTTTTCTGTGCATTCAACGTTCACGTGCACTTTTCATTTTCTGTGGCGTGCAAACAATTCCACCTTTTCTTTTTTTTATGCGCGCAAGAGAGAGAAGTAGCCTGTTATTTGTCTTTTTACAGCTGTCTTTTTTCACTTTACTTCCTGTTACTGCTTACAAGTCTTTCACTAGAAGAAGCGCGCGATGTCTAGCCAGAAACGGCCACAGCTCTCGCTCTCAGTGCCTGAAACTCTTCAGGTACTGGACATGGGGCTTGATTTCCGGTCGTACCTATCTCGCGTCGATGAGAACGGCGTCCCTATTCTGGGCAACGTCATTCCCTACGGCGCATCAAAGGTCGCTGACATCTTTGAACCGACAGTCGGTCTTCTGGTGACTATCATCCACCTTTTCTCGCAGAGCACCTCTGTCAGCGCATCCACCACGTGGCTCAAAACGTACGACACGATCCAGAAAGTGTTTTTAGAGCAGCAGGAGGGCAACTTGGACACCGACGGTGCAAAGTATGCAAAGGCGGCGCGCGACTTTATTGCTGCACAGTTGGCTCTAGGCTCAACGCCAGATATGCGCGTCATCACGGAGCGCCTTCTCGCGTACCTTGACTACCAAAGCGGAATTCGCGGACCACAGGCTCCTTCGCAGCGCAAAATCCCACGCGACCCGAAAGGCGCGTTCTGCAACCTCCACCTTGCTGATCACAAGTGCTACCAGGAGTTCTCGTGCAACCAACTTCACCTCCACGAGGCGGGACCGGTTCGCCACCGCATCAACTTTTTTCAAAGACTGGCGGAGATCATGATGGCGGAAGAAAAGCCGCAGGCGGAGGTGATCAATCGCGTGAAAGACTCCATTTTCTTCGCCCGCTACGGCAACAAGGTGACTGTGCGGTGCCACAACAACTGGATTCCGTTTTTCAAAACACTGTACACAGACGGCCGTCTCGAGCAAGCGTTTCGTTATCAGATGTTCTCCTGCCAAAACCTCAATTGCGTCAACGAACACTGCAAAGGCATTCACCCACAAGATCGCCGTGTTCCTCCCACGACAAAGCCCATCGACCTGCACAATACGCAGCAGGTTGCTGCGGAGCTGCAAGAGGAGGCGGAGCACATCGTCAACGCAATTGAGACGGCAAAAGCTGTCCCGGAAGCTCCCCCGCCGATGTCGTTAGCCTCTCCGTACTCGGTGCTGTCTCCAACCGCCGAGTTGTGGCGGAATACCGTGCGGGACTACGTGCGACAGTCCGGAATCCCGCAGGTGGAGGCGGATGAGTCGCTCCTGCGCACGTTGCAGGACACCAAAGTCACTGGAACACCACTCTCCACGTCGGAGCGGATGACGCCGCTGCTAGACGAGCTTGACAATTACGCGTTCAACAGTAGCCAATCGTCCATCAATAGTGAATCGCGCGTTTAGCGCCTGCGCGGTGTCACACTTCTCCTTCTCTTTTACTTCCATTGCTACACATTTCCTCCTTTTATCGACATCTCCGACACCTTTCTCTGGTGCTGAAGAGCTTTTTTTTCTTTTTGTGAAGGAGAGATAAGCTGAGAAAACGCAACTTTTGATCGTGTGGATGGAGGAGTACAAGAAAACGAGCTATTGTTTCGGTCATTATTATTACTGCCAGTGTCGCTATTTCTGTCCATTTCTTTTCTTCTTTTTAGAAACAGGTAACTCAGTTTTCAGACAAAACGTTCACTTCTCTCTTCGTTGACGCGATTCTGAGTTGTCTGTTTTTTTTTCTCTTGGCCTACTGAGAAACACAAGCGCTGCTCGATCACACATAGACAGGCGTGAGCCGTTTCTTCTCCTTCGCGAGTTTCTACATTTCTCTCCTCCACAGCTATGCTCTATTATCGTACTTTGTTTTGCTTTATGGTTCGTGGCTCTTTCTTTTTCCTCGCTTTTCACGATTAGGACTATTGCGCTCATTTGGATAGTTAGATTTCTTGTTATCGATTCTCCTTGAATCACCGTTGCGCGCTCAAGTCGTGATCAAATTGTTTCCTCCCGCTTGTCCGCGTGTACAGCCACTGGAGCACCTGTTACGTACTGTTGCCTCCTTGAATGCAGGAGCGGAAACCACTTTATTCCTGCTTTCTTGACCACACTTATACCGGTGGTCATCTTGTGCGATCGTTATCATTGCTTCATTTACAACGCAAATCTCCTTTCTGCCTAGGTGCGCGTTCGAAAGTGCTGTTTGCTCGTCCTTTGTCGCATCTATTGTCGCGGTGTGACTCATGCTTTCGAGAGAAAAAGAAGAGGGTCAAACTTGCTACGCCTCTCTCCTCTTTTTTTTTTTTGTGTATCCCTCTTTCCTTTTTGTATCGCTCGCTTTTTGTTTAACAACGCTTCTGTCTCTTCCATTTTTGTTAACTGTTTTAATTCTCAATTTGTCTCTTTTGGAGCTTCACAACTTGTTCATCTTTCATTTTTCTTCAAACTAAGAGCGTGTGCTGCTAGCTCTGCGTGTTTACATGTGCCACTCTCATCCCATCTGTCTTGACGGTATGGCAAGCTGAGACGCTACGAAAGGAGAAGATTCTGGAAGCTCTTCATCTTTGCGACAAAACAAATCCGTGTAAATTTTTTTCCCTTTTTGTTTGAAATCCCCCTATGCTAAACATTTTATAGATCAGTTGACTTGCTATCCTATCTTCTTTTCTTTCTTCCTTGTTATTATTGTTTGCTTTCGTCGTGGAGATGCTATTTGGGTTTGTTTCCTCTTTTTTTCCTTTGTTTTTGAAACAGTCGCTTCTTCACCTTTTTCCTTTCAGTTTTCTTTGTTACCTATTCTCTATCGGCTAGCTACAAAAGACCGTATTCATGACAAATGGAAGCAAACAGTAACGGGGCCGATGGCGGACGCTACTTGCAAGTCTCGCTTGAACAGATGCACTTGCACTACAAGAGGTGCTGCCAAATTGCGCTACGCTCTCTTGCCTTCACGAAACGATCGCAGTGAAACTGGCAAACAAGAGTGAGTACTAAAGATTGAGCAACAACTTGCAGTTCATCGCAGAGTGCTTCATTCTCTGCGCAGCACTATTCTGTGGTTTTCAACTGTTCTTTCACCTCGCCTGTTCCTCACTAATTTCTACTTTTTGCTGGCGCTCTACGCTTGCAGCGAACGAGTAAGCACGCAACAACAACAACAACAACAACAACAACAACAAAACGCTATACCACCCGGTCGTTTGCAACGAGTTGGCCGCTGGAGCGTACACACAAAACGTCTCTTGTGGTTTGCATCGATCCAAAAAACTGAGCACGCCGCTCCATCTTTCTGTCGAGTTTTTCCTGTGACTGTTTTCGTCTGCAGCCATGCTGCGGCACATTTGGATTGCACTTTTGGTACTTTGCGTTTCGTGGCAGCTTGCCTACTGCAGACTGCTTGGCGTACAGAAGGCACATGTAGACCGATACGCTGCCGCTGAGGCTTCAAACTCCTTCCAGTGCTTCGACGGCTCCAAGACCATCCCGTTTTCTGCGGTGAATGACGACGTTTGCGATTGCCCTGACGGCAGCGACGAGCCGGGAACGCCAGCGTGTGCGACGCTGCGGAATGGTGTTGTCGCGCAGCTGCCGCAGGATTGGCAGTTCCAGTGCACCAACGATGGCTTCTTCGAGCAGCAGTTCCCACATAGCCGCGTGAACGACGGCATCTGCGACTGCTGTGACGGCTCCGACGAGCTCGCTTCTGGCGTATCCTGCCCCAACCGCTGTACTGAAATGGAAGGCGAGCTGGCACGCCAGAAGGAGGAGGAGGGGAAGAGGATGAAGACTGCCGCGGCCAACAAAGCAGCCATGCGCTCCGAGATCGCGAAGCACCGCGAGGCTCTCGCCAAGGCGTTGCCATTAGAGAAAGCAGAGCGCGACTCAATTCTCGCAGAGCTTCCCGGACTGGAGGAAAAGCACAACGCCATTCAAAAATCACTCGAGTCAGCGCGCGCAGAGCTGCGTGTCAAACGCGAGGAGTGGGAGGCAAAACGGGAGGAGCGAGAGGCTGCGGAGGAGGAGAGCACCTGCATCAAATGGCGGCAGACTGGCAAGTGCAAAGGCGACGGCCCGCGCGAGCACACGCGAGACAAGGACTGCGGAGACGTCATCTTCGGCAAAGACTCTGGCTATTGCGAATGCGCAGTCGCGGATATGGAGAAAGACGAGTCAACGGAAGGCAACGACGAGGACGTTAACACCAAAGCCACTGAAGACGAGAAGACCGTCCAGTACGCTTTTCCGTGTGGGCACCCAGATCTGACGTGTATGCACGTCTGTGGCAACAACGGCGAAGCTGGTGTGGGGGCGGCGTTTCAGGAACCGGATGACCCGAACTCATATACAACACCAGAAGCGACGTCGGCTGAGGAGACGCTGGCGGCGAAGAAAACCAGGCTGGCACAGCTGGAAAAAACCATCGCCGACTCGGAGAAGGTGCTGAACTCCACTGCGCCGTCCACCGAGGAACTATTGCGGACGCTGGAAGGCAAGACTTTCACTATGAACTTCCAGGATTACACGTACGCCGTGACGATGTTCAAGGACGTGTATCAGCGCAACAAGGGTGAGAGCGGCGGTGGTGCGCTTCTTGGCATGTGGAAATCGTTTGCGGAGAACACGTATGCGATGTGGGCAAAGGACGCGTACGATCTGACGCAGATGTTGTACGACAGGGGTGCCCGATGCTGGAACGGCGTGACTCGCAAGACTGACATACAGCTCGTCTGCGGTCCTGAGAGCAAGCTCACGCACATCGAGGAGCCCGCCATGTGCATCTACCGCATGGTGTTCGAGACACCCGCGATGTGCGACGATGCTGTGTAAGCGCAGCAACCGGCGTGTGCGCAGGTCGTCACAATCGCAGTTTCCTCCCGAGTGCGGCAGTCGAAGCAAATACGGTACCTTCGCTTTGCGTGAAGCAGCGCAGTTAACGATCTTCCAATTGTATTCTCTCTTTATTTTGTTTTTTGTGTCATATCTGTGATTTGCTTTTACCTGTGGCGGCGTTTTCAATGACTACTTACTGGAGGTCGTGTACATCAGCAAGTTTTGCGGCCGTGCAAGTACAACCAAAGCCGAAGAAAGCATCGTTGCGTTTTGTTGCCCAAAAAGCGGCGTTGACGATCGCTTCAAAACACAGGGAGTCAATAGGCGTTCTTCAGCTCGTGTTCCCGCTGGTGACGACTTTTTTTTCCTTTTTTTTCATGCGCTATGTCGTTCAAAGTCTCTTGGCTCGTGCGTGTGCGAAAAGAGCTACGATTTCTTCTTTTGAAAAAGAGAAAAACAGATCACCGCACACGGTCTTTTAAAGTGCCAAAACCATGTCTAGCCTGTTGACGCTTCTTGCACGTTTCTTTCTTTCCCTCCGTGTCCTATTCTTATCGCCATCTCCCCACTCTTCCCGGTTGGTGTCTTTCGATCAATGTCTTCACACCTTTTGCCATCGTCAGTCGCCCTTGATTGCTCTGACATTGCCAAGCAACTCGCGTGACACAGTATAGTGAATTATTGCAGGGAAGGCGGCAGAGGAAAAGAAGAAGGCACTTCGGAGCACACTGCCTCGTCTTTCCAGCAGCCTCTTAGTTATCGCACTTGGACAACCACCCCATCGGATTCACGAGTGGTCAAGATAATGGTGTTGTTCCACTCCGTCGTGAACGGCATCATTTTGGTGCTGCTGTTGCTCTTTGCGTTTCAGTACCAGGTGGTGCGCAACAGCGAGGTGGCCGATGCGCGACACACGCTCGCGTACTATCTCTTCGCCAGCGGTGATCGCAGCCGTGCCTTTCTTCACCAGCGAATCGAGACAATTGACGAATTCGTGACCATTCTGGAGGACACCGTGCAGGCGTACTACGCCGTGCCAACACGAAGCCGCGGGCTCTTCATGCACTACACGAACCTGAACGCAACGCAGAGCAGCGAGCGCGACGTCGCGGCGCCGCCGGCGCTCTTCGTGCAGTACCACGCAGGCAACAGCGGCTCGCCAGCCTTCGCGCGCATCGTGACCGAGACCTACTTCCTCACGCCGGACGACCCCATCGGCCCCTTCGCCAACGCGAGCGCGCTGCTGGGCAACTACAGCGAGTCTTGCAGCCCTCAGGTCGACCTCGTGGCCGGTGGAACTTTCATCCCCTGCCGGGTGTCGACCATCGGCGACTTGCTGGACCGCATTGTGCAGCTGCGCCTCTCCTTCGCCCTCTTTTCGCGTGGGCGGCGGTGGTCTGGCAGCGGGGCCATGGCGACGGTCCCGTCGACGTGGGACGTCGTAGTCGAGTACGGCTTCGAAGGGCACAAGGCCGTCATGACAATGGCGACGCACCTCTCGTCCGTGTGGCGGCAGCAGTGCGAGCGGGGCCCGTTGCTGATGTGCTGGGCCGTCGCCTTCGCCGCCCTGCTCGACCTCTACTGGCGGCTCTGCACGGAGGTGAAGGATGCGGCGGCGACGACGGGCAAGCACCCCTTACGCCGGGAGCGCTCAGCCTCCTTCTCCACTACGAGCAGTGCAGCATCGCGGGTGGCACCGGATACGACGGCGCCGGTGAAGGAGAAAGGCTGGAAGTGGCTCGGCTACCTGTCGAACGTGGTCGTCCTTGCCTTCGCCGCTGCGGCCCTCGTTGCCTTGCACCGCGGGCAAACCGGCGACGCACTTGAAGAGGCTGTCACCCTTCTGCTCGCCTTCGCCGCACTGCTCAGCAGCTTCCGCGTCGTCGTGTTGCTGAAGCTCTTCCCGTCGTGGTACGTGCTGATCGACGGGCTGGCCACGGCGCTCGCGCAGCTCTTCGTGCTAGCTGTCGGTGTGGTGCCGGTGCTGATCGGCTTTGCGGTGTGCGGCACGGCGGTGTTCGGCGGCTTCGGCAACAGCCCGTACTTCCGGTCCGTGCCTGCCGCCGTTGTGACGATGTTGTGCTCCATGTTTGGCGACAACCTGTTTGACACCTTTGTCCGCATGGACCAGTCACCCTACCAGCTGCAGATCTTCTTTGCCCGCCTCTTTTTCATCACCTTCATGGTGCTGTTCGTGTGCAACATCTTGAACATCGCACACAGCATCATCCAAGATTCGTACAGTCAGGCGTGGAAGTCGTATGCGAGCGTGCTGGCGGCCAAGGAGGCAGCGCGAGAGAGGCCGGCGATAGCGTCGTCCGCCTCGCAGCAGTTCGGCGACGGACACGACAGCGGCGCAGACGAGGCGACAGGTGACACTACGCACTCGGACGCGTTGGGCAAAGCCGCGAAGGCGAGTGGCGGCGGCGAGGAGAGGGTGTGTGCGTGCTCTGCAACCACCAGTGTCTCCGCGTCGTCGTCCACGCCTGACGTGGAGCGGTGCGGCATGTGCGGGCTGCCAAAGCCGCGGTCTTTGCCAGAGCTCGCTCGCGGGGATCTTCGCGCCGTTGAAGTGGAGCGGATGCTCCGCCGACTTGGCAAGCTGGCGTTCTAGTTGCAAGAAGTGCCACTGCATGGACGCCGGTTCCACATGACCGAACAAAAGCACCTCGCTTTTTTTTTATATATCGTTTTCCCCTCTTCTCCATTACTGCTACTTTCAAATCTTATTCAGTCTTATCGTTTGATTTCTCATTTGTTGCGCCTCTGTTTTGCAGTGTTCGTTGGCAAGGGACCTGTCGCGGCATCGTGTAACCCATCGTTATACCTCGTGGTACACGATCGCTGCACCACCACCGCGTCCCGGCACACGATACTCGCGATGAACAACGGAGAAGAAAAGGCAGGTCCACTGGGTTCAGTTGCTGCTAGTTTTCTGCCGAGTACTTCCGCTTTTAAACAACAACGGAAAAGACGAATCAGTGCAAACGAGAACGCAAGCAGCGACCTCATCCGCTGTTTGTTGATCTGTCCAGCGATAGTCGTTATCTGGTCGACAGGTATTGTTGCCGCTGTCGATCTGATGGAGGGACACGGTATGAGCATGGCCTGCCCCAAAGATGAGCTCCACATCTGAATAAGGTGTTAAATCGAGTATACAAGAACGAAGGAGGTGTGTCTTCCCTCTCTCTCTTTTTTTTTTTTTTTCTTTTCGTTGGTACGGCATGCATCGTTTCCGCTTCTGCCACGTTTCAGCTTCTTCTTGAACTCGATTCCTTCTCTTCTACCCCCATCTTCCACTGTTTGTTTGTTTGTTTTCTGCCACACAGTAGCTCCTAGAATACCATACACTTTTCATTTTCTTGTCCTCACAGAGTTTTACCAGATCTGTTCTCTGAAAGACTTCCGAGCGCATTTTTTTTTTTGAAACCGATAACAATAAAGTCGAGATTAAGCACAATCCTTGGTGTCCTCGGCACAGATAGACACACACAAAGAAAAGGTTTGCGCTACGGCCAAGGTGTGTACACTTCCGCTGTCCTTCGTTTCTGAAAGGCGTAACGCGTGCGTAAAAGCTCAGCAACTGGTTTTTTAATCTGTATCATTTCACTCACGTGAGAATACAGAACTCCAAGCAACTGCTTAGTGTGCTCTTGTACCTGTCGCAACGGCGCGGGCAATCAGTGATATCCTCAGAGAAGAGCAGACAAGGC
Organism: Crithidia acanthocephali; assembly: GCA_000482105.1. Taxonomy (NCBI): domain Eukaryota; phylum Euglenozoa; class Kinetoplastea; order Trypanosomatida; family Trypanosomatidae; genus Crithidia; species Crithidia acanthocephali. The sequence continues at coordinate 1,480 of AUXI01000030.1, read as the reverse complement.
TGTGGCTGTGGAAGTGTGTTTAGCCACTTCTTCCTCGTCAGGTCGTTCAAGTCGGTTCTTTTTTCTTTTCTTCGTGCCGTTTTAACCATCACTGCCTCGTAGCAGAGGCATTCTACCGTTATCTTCCCTGTGTCCACGCACATTTATCGCGCAATTCTTTCACGCTTTCACAAATACCCCTCAGCAACCTCTGCATCTTAGTTTTTTAGTCGGCTTACGGTCATACACACAACTACCTGTCCAGAAGTTCTTCGCCATCCAACAAGGTTTATCTGCGCGTCCGCAACACTTCTTTTTGTTCAGAGATAGTCGCTAAGTTTTTTTTTTCTGTGTGTGGGAGAGATTTCTTTTTTAAACGTGAGCGCGATCCAACATATAACGCAAAACTCTTTTTTTTGCCCTTTCTTTTTTTCCGCTGCAACCTTTCGTTTTTTCTACTCATCTTCCTTTTTTTTTCATTTTTAGTCTCCGGTGGTTCTGCATTGATGGTGGAAGCCGTGACGTGATACTTTTTTTTTTCGCTGGGTTTCTCCTTCTCTCCTGTGTTTGAGTGTGTGTGTGTGTGCCGTGTGTTGTTTCGAGCAAAAGTGTTAACTTACCTCTGTTCATTTTTTAGTTCTCCCCAGAATAAATTCTGTTCTATTCCCTTATTTCGCTTCTTTGTTCTCTTGCTATCTTCGTGACTTGGCAACGCCTATTTTTTTTTCCTGCATCTTTTTCTCTCTTTTGATCCAAACACCGTGAAGAATCAATTGACTGTACGGAAAAGAAGAAGAAGAGAGAATAATTAAGTAGTGGTCTTTCTTCCCTTTTCCGTTACAGTGCCTTTCTTTTCTTCCGCACACATTCAGCTTTATCTCCTTTTTTTGTTGCTTTACATACATCTTCCCCCTTTTCTTGTGTGTATCTTCCGTTTGCTTTTCCCTTCGTTGGTTTTTATTCATAATTGTGCGATTCTTAGAGAAATACCACCGCTCTCTCGTCTGTGCCTTTGTCCTTCTCCTCCTTCTGTGGGTACCTTTTTTCTTTGGCTACTTGTCCCTAGTGCCGCGATTTTATACTCCTCTTTGTCTTATCAAAGTTTTTACACCAGCTTGCACTCCGCACGTGACTTCTCGCTGGCGTTTGTCGTTTCTGCTCTTTTTTCCCCCTCTTTGTTTCACCACATTGTCTTCGGGTAGGTAGGCTTCGAGCTTGAGTAGGTGTCTGGGTGCGCTCACGAAGGTGGTGGAGGTAGCAACGCAGTAGCGTTTCCTGTACAACTTTTGATAGGAAATCTGGAAAAGGAAGCTCTGTAGTAGCTTCTTGCGTGCCACTTTCACGGCCGTCGAAGTTTCTCTTCTTCATTTCTCTCGGCTAGCTTTTTTACTTCCCGTTCTGCGTGGAAGAAAACAAAACCTTGTGCCTTTGCGTGCGCTTGCCTTTCTTTCTGCGCACATTTTTTACTTTTCTGCCCCCCTACGTTGTATACAAAGGTAGG
>AUXI01000029.1:0-69985 GCA_000482105.1 Crithidia acanthocephali | reverse complement strand
ACACAGATGGAGTAGGAGGAGTGGAACGACGAGAGAGAGAGAGAGAAAGAGAGAGGTGAAGGGATTTCTCAAAAGAACAGCAAGTCTTTGTTTCCTCCAGCAGATCTTCATGTGTGGGACAGAGCGGAGGTGGGTTGAGTTAGAAGCCGCATGCCCTGCTAAGGAAAGTGTCGCCTTCTGAGAGAGCCGTGAAAAACGAATTGCTCGTCCACCATCAACATGCCAAGAAACGAAGAACTCGTTCTAGCGAAACAGTGTTTTTTTTTTTATACTGCACTGAAAACTGTGTACATCAAAAGATTCCATTCTTAGACAACGAGAAGAGGCAAAACAAACAAACAAAAAAGGAGAGGTTCCACTGTACATAATGACCTCTGCTGGAAAGAACAACCACAACGAAAAGAATACATCTTCACTGCTTCGATGTGCACGTTACTCTTTGTACGTTACGTGCTTGCTCGACGCTCCGGCGGCGACCACTTTCTTCATCGAGCTCTTCAGTGGCTGCACCGATGCGCTCGCAGCAGGCGGGGTTGCCGGCGCTGCCGCCACCGCGCTGAGCTCCACAGCCGGCGGTGGGGTGGTCAAACGCGGACGCGTCTCTTCCATCCCAACACCAACAGTAACAGCAGAATTCGATCCCGCACCATCACCCTCCGCCGCGTGCATGTCCGACGCCACTGGTGCAGCAGCCGCAGTGCGTGCGTCGGCGTCTGCCTGGGCCACCCCGTCGGTGTTGGACATCTCAGCAGTGGCGTCCGCCGTGCCTGCAACGCCGCCCTCGGCCGCTGCACCGGTGACGCTCGTGCCGGCGGACGCTTCCCACGACGCCGGGGATGACGTGACGTCGAGCGTGGCCGTCGGGGCGGCCCCCTCCCCGCAGTCCACCACCACGACGTACCGCGAGGGCCGTCCCTCCTTGTCTCCACACGGGGCCACCAACTCCAAGAAGCGCTCCAGCCCTTCCACCACTCGGCCAATGCAGCAGTGCCGGCCGTTGAAGCTCCGCTCATTGGCGGCCGACGTCGTGATGAAGAACTGCGAGCCGTTGGAGTTGGGGCCGTTGTTCGCCATCGAGACGAGCCCGATCTCGTTGTGCCGCCGTTTCTTGCTCTCATCCGCCAACCAGCCACGGCCGGCGCTGGAGTAACTGTTGCTGCCGCCAGGCACCACCCGCATCGTGATGTCACCGCCCTGTGCGCAGTAGGCCGGGATGATCTTGTGAAAGTAGGTGCCGCGGTAGCTTGGCGTGAGTCCTTGGTGGCAGTACACGGTGCCCTGCCGCGTCGCCGACTCCCCGCTGCAGAGGCGGCGGAAGTTGGCGCACAGCTGCGGGCACTCGTCATCGAACAACTCCATTTGCAGCACGAGGCTTGTCTCCTGCGGGGCTCCGGCGCCCTTGGTGGATGCCAGCAGATCCTGACGGCCCTGCACCTGCGTGCCGGAGAGCGACGGCACCGCGGGGAAATTGGGGAACACCGCCAGCTCCATCCAGCAGGTGGTGTGCGGCGCACGGGTGGTGTGACTGGCGTAGCGAGAGCCAGAGGCGGTGGAGCCGGCGGTGATGGTGCCGCCAAGGTGGCGTGTGGACGACAGATGCATTGCTAGCGTACGCAGAGGTGTGTCTGCGTAAATGCGTGTGTGTGTGTGCGTGTTTGCTTGCGAGTGTCGCAGTGGAACGGAGCTTCTCCGACTGCGCGTGAAAAACAAGGAAGGGGGAAAATACGTGGAGTTGACAGGGAGCAACGAGGAGAGAAGAGAGGATTCCATCATCTGTGCGAGTTTGAAAGAACGGATCGCCTCCTTGAATGCACAATGGGCGACTACGCATGTACGATTCCCAACGCCGGATGCAGCGCACTGTGGCGCTGGTGGAAACACCGCGTGCAACAGAGCAGCCATCGCTTTTTAGCTTGCAAGCATCTTTCTTGTTGTCTTTGTTTCCCGGCAACCGACATCGTCTTCATTCTGTGAAACAAAAGAAAACACACACACACACACACACACACACACACACACACGACGTTTACGTTCACTCTGTCTACTTCTCACCAGTGACTTACAAAGAGAAAAGATAAGAAAGAGAAAAAGTACAGATGTGTGAAAAACCACGTCTTGTGCTCCCTCCTCGAATACTGGCCTGTGAGCTGGTCATCAGGCAAGGGTGTACACGAGAGACGGCTGTTCAGCGACGTCCTTGCTGTTTTGCCGTGAAAGGGCTGCTTGGATCATGGTACGTGCGACGCTTCGGCGGTGTCTGGTGTCGTGCATCCTCTAGGAAGCTCTTCATCACCTTGTGCAGCACCGCCAGCGGCGCACGCGGCACGACGGCAGCATCGACCGTCGTTTTCGACGCCGCCGCTGCTGCGCTTCCCACGCCACCTGCGTATGCGCCTTCGCCGAGCGGCTGCGTGTTTGGCGTCCCGTCCGGCGTAAAGGGCGGCACGATGACCACCGCCTCCGTGCCGAGCAATTTCTCAATTGTGGCGAAGTTCGGCGCAGTGCGCAGCCGCGGGGTGTTTCGTGGAAACAGCTCCAGCACATCGACGCCGAGGGCGTGAAGGATGGAGACGGCGTGCAGGTAACAGGCACGCACCGCGTCCTTGCGCCGCAGAGACACGCCGGTGGCGATGACGTACGCGGGGTTCAGCGAGAGCGGGTCGTCGGCCGTCGTGGCAGACTCCGCACCCACGGACGAGACGGCCTCGCCCGCCTTACCCTCGTCGACCACCTGCGCACTTTTCCTCTTTGACTTCTTCTCGTTCGGCAACTTCGGCATTGTGGAATGATTGGGTAGTGGCAGCTGCAAGTAGGCAATCGTGTGGACGCTCAGCTGGGATGCGTAGCCGGTGACAAATGCCGCCGGCGGCACATTCGACTGGTACTTCAGGCCCCACAGGTGCGTGTTCAGTATCTCGTCTTCTATCACGTGTTCTTTCCACACCACTGTCCGGTCAGCCTCACCAGAAGCAAAAGCGGGGTACCTGGCCGTCTTGATGGCTTTCGCGGCCGCCATCATGCGTGTTTTGCGGATCTGTTCTTGCTGACAGTGATCGATGTAGTTGCTCACACACACCCTCGCCTCGTTGCCCACGTTCGCCAACACGGCGTCACTGGCACTGGTAAAGAGGCAGAAGTCCTCCGGCACGCGGAGCTGCACCGCGTGCACGGTGTCCGCGAACACCGGCGGCAGTCGAGTCTGCTGACCCTCCAAGAGGTAGCTGGGCAGGTACGGCACCGCGCCGTCCGCGCCACCCGCTGGTGACGCCATCGACTTCAGAAAGGCATCTCGCCCCGCGTTGGAAGCGTTGTGTGGCATGAGGCCACCTTTCAGGTGGGTGACGCCGGTCAGCGCGTGTGGCAGGACCTGGCCGAGGGCGGCGCGACGCTGCAGATAGCGACGCTGCTGCTCCGCGTCGACACAGAGCGGGACACCGAGCATCACCAGTGTATCCATCGCGTGCAGCGCGCACAGCTGCATCGCCTTCTGCTGCGTCAGCGCCGTGGCGACGCCACCGCGCAGGCCGAAGCGGGCGGGGACGGGGGTGATGGTGGTGGCTCTGTACATCTCACTCTCCATGTCGAACAGCACGTAGAGGTTCGTGTAGTGGTTGCGTGCGATGTGCGTCTGCCACTCGCGCAGCATCGCAAACGCCTCCTCCAGCAGCTCGCTCGGTGGGTTGACTTCCGTAACGTCCTCCGACTGCGCTATGATGAAGTTGTGACTCGCAATAATGTGCTCGCACTCCGTGCGGCGGCCGCGCAGCTGGGCCGAGGCGTCGGGCGAGAGCCAGACGTCATCGGTGCCCACCTGCGCCTTCAGGGGCAGCGGCAGGGCGTCGTGCGGGTTCGGCGACGCGGCGGAGTCCGCAAGTGGGTTGATCGCCCACCGCCCGTAGCCGGCCACCGCTGCGGCGTGTCGTGCCTGCCGCGCTGCGTCCTGCGGGAAGAGCGGCAGCCCGAGCGCGTCGAGCAGCAGCTCCGCGTGCATCGCGGCAAGACGGGTGGCCATTTCTTCCGTCTGCGCTTTCCCGCGGGCGGTGACGGAGACACCAACGAGCCGCAGCTCCGCCTCAAACATGCGAGTTGCAGCGCTCGTGGTGTACACGCAGCGCACCGCGACGTGCGCCTCCAGCGTGGTGCCGTGCTGCTTGTAGTACTCTGTCAGCCTCGCGAAGGCATGAGGGCCGTCGTACACGTACGGCAACACCAGCGCATCCTCCGGCGTTGGTGAGCAGCGCATGTTGCGGTCATTCACCATCTGCCACAGACCATTCTCGGTCGGATCAAAGTTCACCGTCGTCATCGCGGCTGCGGCGGCGGCTGTTGCGGCAGCGGCGTTGCGCGTTGCCGCGCCTACACCTCCACCCCCCGCCTGCGCAGACCGGCTTCCGCGTGAGAGAGGGCCGGGGGCGGCGTCGTGGAGGTCCATCGCGGCCTCCCAGCCGCTCTGCCAAGGGTAGACGACGGTGCTCGCGTAGGCGCGCACCCGCTCCGCGTGCTCGGCGTCGGTGAACGGCGTCACGTGGGCCGCGTAGAGGCGTCGCGGGTCGTGGCGGCGCGTTTCGTTGAGGCGTGGCTGACGGCTGAGGAACGTCGTTGCTTCCGCCGTCGGCCAAGCCGGTGCGTCACCTCTCGCTGAGCTTCGCCCATCCGGTTTGGCGTCGCTGCATGCACTGTCGTCGTGTTCGCCGACCTTCGCAGGTGGCGGAGTAGAGCGGCTGGAGCTGCTGTCCTCTCCGTTGCGGGTCGATCCAACAGGGGTGGATCGGTGGCCCTCATCAGCTCCTGGCACTGCTGCACACGCAGACGACGCCTTCGCTTCTGGGGTGGTCGCCGATCCTTCCGTCTCTGCCGCGTTTTGCAGCGCCGCTCTCGACTGCTGCTGGTCCTGGTTCCGGTCCGGGTCTTGTTGGGTGAACGAGGCCGCTGGTGCAGACGACACTGCTGCTGCTGCTGCCGCCGCAACTGGTGTGTGCAGCAGTCGCAGCGGCGGCGGCGTCGGTGTGCCGGGCGGCTTCACGGGATCGCCTGGCATGGGGGCGTAGCGGCCCTCTTTCTGCTGCACCGTCTCCGCGTGTTTCTGCTGTGCTCGCGCCAGACGGAATAGCGGCACACCGAGGGCATCGCAGATGCGTTCTGCGTGCATGGCGGCGAGCAGCTCCGCCGCCTTCCGATCCTCGGCAAGGCCCTCAGCGACGTGCGGCAGATGCGGCGGCGGCAGCGGCACGCGGCACGTGGCAACGGCGAGTGTGGGCAGCGGCACACCCGCAGCGTCGGTGCCGGTTTGGGGAATTTCGTGAACGGTGAAGATATCCCCCTCCACGCGGCCCATGCGTCGAATGAAGTTGACAACGCGGCCGCGTGCAAAGGGGTCCACCGCGTGCACATCGGTGTACGCCTTGACGGAAGGGCTGCCGGCGGAGGAGGACCTGTCCGCTGTGGGAACCAGTTTCGAAACTTGCGCCTCGGGCACGGTGAAGGTGGACGACGAGGTGGCAGTGGTGGTCGTGCTGCTTGACGCAGCGTGGGCTGACGCGTCCACAGTGGTGCTGATCACCTCAATGCAGTCCAGCGAGATCAGCTCCGGCTCCACCGTGTTCGAAGAAAAAGAGGAAAAGGAAGACGAGCTGTGGCGTGCCTGCGCTACGCAAGAACAAAACGTTGGGTAGAGGGACGGCAGTGCTGTTGGGGAATGGGTGCCAAGGCGGCCTCCGCCTTGAAGAGAACGCAGTGTGCAGGTACCGGGACAAAGCGATGTAGACGCTGCGAAGATGAGCCGCAGCTTCGCATGCGCGCCACGCTGCAGACGACGACTTGCGTGACGAAGCAGCTGTCGAGGCAGCGGTGTCAGTGGGATGGTGCGCATAGAGACAAAAAAAAGAAAATGTCGAGTAGTTTTCACCTTTCGACTACAAACGATGAACGCTTCGTAAAGAGAAAAAATAATCTGTGAAGAGGGTAGTAAAGGGGAAGAAAGAATAACAACAACAATCACAACAAGAGGAGACGCGTGCTTGCGAACTCTGAAGCCCAATGCATACACAGAGATGCAAAGCAGGTCGGCAGGCACAGCTGCAACTGGGGAGGCGAACAGCGACAGCCACAGAGAGAGAGAGAGAGAGATAGAGAGAGAGAGAAAGGGAGGAGGAGATTGTGGAAAGAGGCAAACTCAGTAGGAATGGAAAGCGATGCTCTGAACTCGTTTTACTGCTTGCGATGAATGGTGGTCAGTCTCCTTGTCTTTCAAATAGCGTAGAGGCTACACTGCCCACAACACTTTTGGATCCTGGAAAAAAACCTTTTTTTTTTTGGCGTTTTCCTGCAGCTCCAACTCTGTCAACAGCCCCCTCCATTCTCGCTGGAAGCACTTCTCCCTCCACAAAGTGTAGGGTTCTATTCGACACGGGTTTTTTTTTCTCGAATCAGTCCTCCTCGCATTTGTGCAAAATCTTTGAAACAGGAAAAAAGAAAGAAGAAATGTACGGTTTAACACGCGCTGGGGATAGAGACAAAGGAAAAAAGCCCCCAAACAATTGAAAGGATTACATGGCAGAAGTCGAGTAAGACAGAGACAAGCCTTCTCGATCGTCAGGTGTGCACATGTAGAGAAGAGGGCGGTGGGCACCTTGCCCAGAAAAAAGAAAAAGAGAACAAAGTAGATGGAGAGGCCATCATTTGTCGCTCAAGGATAGAAAAAAAAGACACAAACAGCAGTTTCCCACAGGCACCATGAAACAAGAAGAGGGCGTGAGGTTGACAAAGACAGGGGAGGCACTGGGCACGCGGGCTCGGAAAAAAAAAATGGATTCGAATAAAAATTTAAAAAAAAGGAGGAAGAACACCAGGTGAAGCGCTGCACAGCTAATCATGTTCAGAGCATCCAGTTTCCATCGTATTTGTGAGCAGCGACCAGTGCCAGAGAAAAAAAAAGAAAACAAGCAAAGAGGAAGTGAGAGGAAAAGAAACCGCATTGTAAAAAAAAGACAAGGAAGAGAATACACACACGCATACACACTCACACATATGTTTGCACACAACAAAGCAACAAGAAATCAACAACTTTCCACACACAAGCATAGATCCCCGATAGTCGAGACGGAGTCTCACTTTAAAAAAAAAAAAGGCAACGCGACCAACTGCTTTCACTTCCTCTTCTTCGTTAAGAGACGTACACAAACGCGTTCGGGTCATCGGCGCTGCGCTTTACGTAGTCGCGGTCGATGAGCCCCTCCAACTGCGCCTTCACGTCTCGACGGGTCGGCACAAACTGCCGCGACAGCTGCGTCGTGACAGCCTGAAAAAGATCCTCAAACATCACCACCCGCCGGCTCTTGAACACACGCACCAGTGCAGTGTCCAGCAGCAGGCGGCGCGACGCAGTGACGTGACGACTCACGACGACATCTTCAGACTCCGGCGGAGCGGTGATGCCGCCTGACGGTCCTGCAGCCTCCTCTCCACCGCCTTCAGCAGCGGCCACCGGGCTCATTGCCTGATCCGCCGCCACCTCGCTCGACGGCAGCCCTGTCAGCCGCGTCTTGGGCAGCGGCAGGCGAATCTTGCGCAACTTGTGCGTGTACGCCGGGTTTAACGTGAAGGCGTCGTTTTCTGTCATAGCAGCTGCGGACACGACTGCCGCTGCTGCTGCGGCGGTCGCTGAGGTGCACCGGAGCAGGTTAAATGCACGGTGCTGTGAGAGGAGGTGCAGGTGCGTGCGGAGGACGTGGAAGGGCATGCCGACCTTCTGAGCAATCTGCGCTCCCGTAATCGATCCGGCCTGCCCGGCAGCGGCGTTGTAGGCGTCACTCACCACCAGTAGCAGCGTCGCGAGGAGGGTGCTGGCGACGACCTGCTTTGCACCAGACGGCAACGCAGCGTGCAGGGTGGCTGTGCCAAGACTCAGGACCCACAGCAGCGTGCGGGACGGGTGCAGGCGGGCGTAGTAGCCGCGGAATGCATCCATGCCACGCTGCAGCGAGACGTGCGGGGTGAGAGGCAGCATCGTATACATCGGCCACTGGGCCGAGGTGATGAGCTGCACGCGAATCTTTGCGGCGAGCCCGGTGAAGTCGGACTCCTGCTCAAAGAGCTCGCGGGTCCGCTGCGTGCCTTCGTAGTCGCGCAACATTGCCTCGAAGGCGTGCGTGCCGGTGGCGCCGAGGTACGACTGCAGACAGCCGACCAGCTGGCGCTCCGCCTCGACGTTCAGCATGCCGACGGCGGCCATGTCCTGCGGCTCACGGCTCGGGGCAGCGGAGCTCGAGGTGCCGAGCAGCCGCCGCGCCAGACACAGCCGGTAGTGCTCCAGGAACGTGTCCTTGTCCTCCAGCAGCGAGACAAGCCGCCCGATGAGGCGCAGACGCTTCACGATGCCACCGCTGACGAGTCGACCACCCCCGCGCTCCTGCAGCAGAAAGGCGTCCGCGTAGCGAGCCAGCAGGACGGAGAGTTTCAGCTGCTGCACCGCCTGTGGGTGCTGCGCGGCGAGGGTGACGAGTGGCACCGTCGCGTGTCGGGCATCGCGGCTCAGCAGCACGCTCGGCAGGTCCGACTTCGGGGTGGTGGCGCTGCCGTCCTCCGTCGGACTCGCGGCTGCTGCTGCTGCGGCCATCAGCATTTCCTGTGTCCGCTGCTGGGCCGCGTGCAGCGACCCCTTCTTCGTCCATCGTGTCGGGCACATGACTTCCTCGATCGCGTCGTTCAGCGCACCATGCAGGATGGGCTGGTTCTGGAAGACTGTCCCGACGAGGTCGGTGTATTGGTCCACGAGATCCACCAGAGCCGTCATGAGCTGTACGCCGGCGTTCGCCGCGGCCGCAGCGGTGGCGGCGGCGTTGGGTGTGGGGGCAGAGGCGTTGATGGGGCTCGCAACGACACGTCCACCACTGATGCCACCGCTGCTCCCACTGGGAGGTTCGTATGCGCCTGCATTGCCCTGGCGCACGTACGCCTCGAAGAGATCGGCGGCATCGCGTATGAACTTCGTCATCAGCACCGCCGCCATCAGCACGAAGCACTCGTCCTCCGTCACGTCGCCGAAGAGGCCGTAGAGGGCCTGCAGGGCCTCCAGCGCCGGGGGCGGGACAGGAGCGGCCGCGATGCTGGCCGCGATCGCCGCCATTGCCGCCGCGGAGCGCTCACCGTCGCTGGTGCCTTGTTGCTTCGGTACCTCCACCGAGCTGAAGCTTTGCGGCCCACTGCGGTTCGCAGAGGAGAAGCCCGAGACACTGCTCGTCGTCGCCTCTCTTGACGAGACGTCGTGCTGCGAGGCGATGACCTGCGGCAGGGTTTGCACGGTGGTCGTGGCAGACACACCCCTCCCGGCTGCGGTGGCCGGTGCCTCGTGCTCGCCTCCGTCGCCGCTCCCGCCGACCCACGCGCCGACTCGCTCAGCAAAGCGCTCGCTGCTGCCGCGGCTGAGGGCCGACAGCGCCGCGCCGGCCGCACTGGCCGCCGCCGCCGCCGAGCTGATGACGACGGAGGCCCCACTCGCCCGCTCCCACCGCCAGCTGCTCTCGCGCTGCTGCGTTGTCACCGTGGTCGCCCCGGCATCGTCGCCCCACACCGTGGAGAGCGGAAACTGCGAGGAGCCCTGGCGGCACATCTGGTCAAGCGAGACGGAGGTCGAGGAGTGCGAGTGTGGGAAGGAGGAGATGAAGTGCTGCTCGCCGCTCTGCCGGCCCACATTGATGGGTGCCTCGACGAACTCACTCGTCGCCTTCGTGAGAGGGAGGCTGCTGGTGAGGGGCGAGACGGCGGCGAAGGGGCTAGCGTTGACGGTGCTGCGGGTGTGGTCGCTACGCCGCCCGCTGTCTGCGACGCCGGACACCTGTGGCGCCAGTGCAAGGTCATCGCGCTTCAGCCACGCCGTCCACGCATCCAGCAGCGCGCGGAGGCCGAACTGGCGGTCCAGCAGAATGCTGCGATGCTGCTCCACCACCAGTACCTCATTCAGCGCGGACTGGATGGCGGAGTGGAGGAAGGGCAACCGCACCCGCCGCCACACGTGCGCCTCCAGCTCCCGGACCCTGAGAGCCCACTCCACGTAATAGCGCCGGCCGTCCTCGGTGTCGCGGTGGGCCTCCCTGGCGCGGCGGTAGAAGCTGTAGATGCCCGCGACGTAGTCGTTGCCCAGGTCCTCCATCACAATCGCAGCAAGCGGCTTCGCGGTCTCTTTTACAATGGTGCCGTTGCGCAGCCGCCGGTCCGCCGCCATGCCCTCCCACTGCTTCAGCGCCTGCGTCGTCAGGTGGTGGGCGGTGGTGTGGCCCTCGAGTCGGTTCCGCAGCTCCACCGTGCCGCGCAGGTCAACAAGGATCACCAGCGGCGTCGCCGGGGTGCCCAACGGCGAGGCAGCGGCGGCGGCGCTTGCTGCGGCGTCGGCGGCATCCAGCTCGAGGGACGCCTCGCCTACGGACACCTCCGTGTGCCCTTCGCTCGGGTGCCGCTGAAGGCCGCCACCGCTGCCGCTGTTGTCGAACTCGAGGGAGAGCGAGTCGCGGCGTGGGCTGGGGCGGCGGTTGGCGAAGGCCGAGACGCGGCCGCCGACCTCCAGGCCGTCGCCAGGGCTCGCAGGCCGCGGCGCTGCCCGCGACTCCGCTCTGGCCGTGGCTGTGTGGGTGGTGGTGCCGCCGCTGCTGCCTTCCGTGGCGTGGCGCTTGCCGGAGAAGAGCGAAAACAGACGATGGCGGCGGCTCACCGGGGGTGTACCAGTGGACCGAGCACCAGTGCCGCTGTTGCCGACGGTGACAGCAGTGCTGGATGGAGCAGACGAGGCAAGGAGGGGAGGAGCTGCCACGCCTGTTACTGCAGTGTCCAAAGGACCCATGCGCGGCGTGCTCGCGACGCTGCTCGCGCCACTCTCCACGTTCGCGGTGCCCCCACCGTTGCCACGACCACTCAGTCCGCGGCTTCGGCTGCTGGTGCGGCTGCGCGCCGGCTCGGTGGAGGAGGGGTGGGGGGCGGAATGGCTGAGAGCAACGGCAGCAGCGGCGCTGCTCGTCGCGTTGGTGGCGGTGGCACCTGCGAGCGACTTCTGTTGCTGCTGTTGTTGTTGTTGCTGGGCTACCATGTAGGACGACGTCGACTGCACCAACACGAGCAACTCCGCCATGATGTTGTACGTGGTCTGGATCAGTTCCACCTGCTCCCACGCGATCTGGCCGGTGGTCTCGAACACCTCGCGGACGTACCGGGTCAGGTACCGCAGCTCGAGCACCAGCAAGGGGTGCAAGGGCTCGTAGACGGTGACGTAGAACACTTTGAAGCACATGAGTGTGATGGTGTCCATCCCGTAGCGTCGCGTGTAGTACTGGTCAAGGTAGCGGAAACACGAGAGGACGACGCCGCGGAAGATGAGGAAGGTCTGCCACTCTTGGATAAACGTGTAGCAGAGGCTGAAGCGGCGGCCGCCGTGCACGTTCGCCCCGGCGTGGTCGGTGGCTGCCGCGGTGGTGTCACCGGTGCAGCGCCCCCCTGCCCGTGGAAGGCCGCCTTGGCTGGCGGCGTCGAATAGCGGGGATTCCTGTGGAGAGTTGAAGTCGCGGGTGACGGTGGAGGGGCTCATGGGCACCGCTGTTTCCTTCCCCGTGTAGCACGAGCCCGGGCCGGAGCTGCTGGCTTGCCGCGACATCGAGAACTGCGTTGACTGCCGAGTGAGGGAGCCGGTGGAGTTCGGGGTGGTGGCGCCGCTGGGGTTCTCGCGGACCCTGTTGGGCAGTGGAGCAGCTGTCCCCGACACACCAAAGACGCGAGGCAGCAGGTCGAGATCATCGTGTGTTGTTGCGGGTGCTATTGCTCCCGCTTCGCCGGCAGCCGGTGAAGAAGCTGGCGGGGGCGTGGGGAGTGTCGTCGCAGCGGACGTCATCGCCGCGTCCTCCGCCTCCTCTGCGGGCCGGTCCACCACGCTGGACGGCTCCATCGACAGCAGCGGCGACTCCAGATCTTCGGCACTCGCGAGGGAGGCGGTGGAGGGGGACACGAAGTTGGCGGACGGCACTGCCGTGGAATCCTCTGTTTCATTATCCGCGTAAGCGGAGGGGTGGTGTGACGGCCCATTGTTGTCGCTGCTGCGGTTGTGGTTCGTGCGGCGCCCTGCCCACCCCGCACGGCGTCGATCACGGCGGGTGGCGGTGCCGCTGCCGCCCGTCAGCGCCGACATTTCGCCGTCTTCGCCGTTGCCCTCGTCGTGGCTGAGGTGTGGGGAGGAGAGGGAGGAGTTCATCGTGTGCAGCGAGCCGCCGTCGTCGAAGTCGTCGTCGTCGTCAAGGCGGGCGTGCGTGCTGGCGACGTCGGCGGACGTTCTCGGCGGCGGCGTCGGCATCGACGGGACCGTGGTGCGGCACGCGTCGACCTCTACCTGCTTCTTTGGCGGGCAGCGACGGTGGTGCCGCGAGTGGCGCAGCCCCGAGGCAACGGTGTTCTCCTCGCACAACACCTCCTCCTCATCGTTCACCAGCACCCGGCCCGTCTTGGAGCCGACGCGGGCGTGGCGGTGGTGCGACGCCGCGATGGCGCTCGGCGGGGCGGTGGTGGCCGTCGCGCGGGGGTCCGTCGTCGGTGACTGTGTGACGGAGACGGAGGATGACGCGGACGCGGAGGCGGAGGAGGAGGCGTTGCCCGAGGCGGTGTGGGTGACGGTGCGCACGGTACTCTGACGGGACAGCATCGACGATGCCGTCGCCGCCGGCGTCGCGCGGGAGGCAGGGAGCGGCGTGTTCGGCGTCGCAGGGCGGAGTTTCGTGTTGATAGTCAACCCGGCACGCGCAGCGGCCGCCACGGCGGATGTAGACGACTGCGGAGACAACGAGGACGCTGCCGCCGCCGGCAGCTGTGGCGTGGGCGAGCGACTCCGGTTGCGGAGGACGGTGCTGTCGAAGCCCTCGAAGGCGGAGCGCAGCTCATTCGAGGTGGCCACGGCAGCGCGGCCAGGCTGCGCGGTGAAGGTCCCGGCAACGTCGCTGCTGGTGCGGGCGGGGAACTGCAGAGGCGTGCTCGGGCCCGAGGTGGAGCACCAGCCAGCGCGGCTGCGCAGGGGCTGCGCCGTGTACGATGCTGCGCCTGCTGCGGCTGCAGACGAGGCTGAAGCGGGGGTTAAGGGCAGACCGGGGGAGTTGGAGGACTGACGGCTGAGGTCGCCGACCGCGCCACCGCCGCCGTCTTCGCCGCTCACGTCGTCGTGCTGGCCGCCCGTCACCATCACCGGCGAGGTGCCGCGGTGGGATGGTTGGAAGAGGCGCCGCATGAAGCCGAAGGAGCTGTTGCTTGCGTTGGTGGGATGACCGCTGCCGGCGCTGTTCGTGTTGTTACCCGCACCGACGCTGCCGTGGAAAGACGAGTTGCGGCTCGCTTCTTTTGATCGCGCCGCGCGGGTTTGGCTGCCCGTCGACGACGCACTGCCACCGCCGTTGCCACCGGCGATGCTGCGGAAGCGTCCCCAGCCGCTGAAGCTGCCACCACCGCCGCTGCCATTCGCGTTTTGTTGCTGTTGGGGTCCGCTGCTGACACTCCCACTGCCGCTGCCGCTGAGGCGGAGCGACGCGTTTACGGCGTCCTCGGCCACCGCCGCGCTGTCCTCTGTCCCCGTCAAGAACTGAATGCGGCTGTGATCGACGTTTTGCAGAATTGGGAAAAGCACGTGAGACTCCAACAGATGTAACAGCAGCAGCGCGAGGCGGGCATAGAGTTCGCGCGACTTGGCCGGGTCGCCGCTGCAGGCGTTGTAGATGACGGTGTACCACCCCATGCGGTGCCGAGGCGTCCGCAGCGGCCGCAGCGAGCTCTCATCACCCGTCTGCAGCGTCGTGTAGACGGCGAAGAGGTAACGGTCGATGTTGTTCCAGAGTGACTCGAAGTTCAGCATCGTCGCCGCCACCTCCCCATTCGAGCCCGGCGTGGGCGACGACGGCGAGGTGAGACGGTGGTGCGGCGTGGTGGTGGTGGCGGCTGCCGCAGATGCGCTCGCACGCCCACTGTTCACACCGGAGCCTTCACGAACCACCACCTCTGGCAGCTCCACCGGACTCGCTACGCCGTGCCCGTCATCCGTGTCGTCGCCGCTCGTCGCGTAGTTGCTCGCGGTGCGCGACAGACCGCCCTCGACGCGGTGCAGCGTCGTCTCGCGGATGCTGCGGGACAGCAGCAGCGGCGCTGCAATCGGGGCGAAGTTGTCGGAGAAGAGGTTTTGGGTGGGGGAGGTGAGGGAGGGGCGACTCCAGAGCGGCGTCCCCGTGACCCGAGCGGAGCCACCTGCGCTGGCCGGCACGGCGGCGGTGTGCACGGAGCTGCGTTGGCTGCCGTAGATGGGTAAGCTGTTCTGCCGCTGTCGCAGGGCCGGCGGGTCGGCATACGACTGCGCGGCAGGGGTGGAAGGCCGTTCCGCTGTCTTGTACATCCGTTATGTGTTTTGTGTTTGTACACTTGGGTGTGCGTTACACCGGGCGGACAAAACCCGAATTAAGAGACAAGGAAAAAAAAAAAACAAGAGTGAAAATCTGAAAAGAAAAAAGGGAAACGAAAGACAGGGATTTTTTTTTTTTGAAATATGCGTGATGTGTGTGTGTCTGAACAGAGCTCAAGGCAAAAAAAAAAAAGAAAAGAGTGCAAGCACCTGTGCAGCAGTTCCTCCACACACTCCAATGATCAAAATGAAAGTAAGGCAGTCAGCGCCAAAACGCTGAAATGCGTCCTACAATGAAAAGATGAGAAAAGAAATCAATATACTACGTGGATTTTCGTTTTTTGTGGTGTCAGTCGTGCTGTTGTGTCCGTATTTGTGTGTATTCGCGGCTGGCCAAAGTGAGCAAGCCCGACAAACACATTAGAAAAAAACAAAGAATTAGAAATAAAAAGAAGCTGATGCTACTTTATGCGTGGAGACCACAGATGTGAACACGCACAAGGCAACACCAAAGAACACAGCGGGCACACAGAGAAAAAAAAACAACAACAAAAAACCTTAACCTTCAGCCTCCGCCTACGTTGATTCCACAGCCACTCGAAAAGTTGTTCGCGCACGCACTCGACGTTTTCTCGAAATGCAGAAACACAACGCAGAGCTGGTTTTTTTTTGTTTTTTTTTTACAAAGTAACTGCAATAAAAATATAAAAAGAGATTACGATCGAGGCTCTTATAGTGGCGTGACACGATACACTTTTTGAAGTAGGCTGAACCAAAAAAAAAAAAAAGATAAGGAAAAGAGACAAAGTCTGCAGATCGCTTGACTGCAGCGCTTCTACCTGCGTTGTGAAACCAGGGTGTCGACTTTTTCAAAAAGATGGCGGGAGGGAGGAATGGACAAAACAAAACAAAACACACCGACGAAAAGACACTTGTGATTGTGGGCTTTTTTTTTTCGAAATAGAGGGTGTTGATGAAACAGATAAAAACAAAGTTTAGCACTGCAAGAGTTAAATAGCGAAAGGAAAGAGAGAAAAGAAAAAAGAAAAACACAACAGGCTTATTTCCGCACCACCAATTCTCTTCTCCGATAAGAACGCGAGTGCGTCGGCAGTGTCGAGCACACAGTGATCAGACAAAAAAGATAAAAAAAAAGAAGCTGGTTTGAAACGTTCCGGGTGAGGAATACCAAGGAAACAAGTATTAGAAAGACCACCGCAACCAATAAAAAAAGAAAAAAAAAGCAAATAAGAAAAGCAATGGAAATGATAAGCTGAGGTCAAGACAGGTTCAACAGAACTCTGCTAGATGAATTGTTTTGCCACACACCCAAACAAAACGGTTGTGGCGTAGCACCTTTTTTTTTTGGTACCTCTATTTGCAAGCGGGGTGTAGGGAACACAAACAGAAGAAAAATGCTCAAAAGAGATCGTGTCAGCTTGTGCCCTTTTTTGGGAGCTGAATGCTTCTCAATTGGCGCAACGAGACTACGCTTTTTGTGAAGACGAGCTGTATCAACGAAAGAAACAACAGCAGAGGGCGGGGAAAAAAAAAGAAGAAAAACGGGAGAGAAAAGAGAATAAACAACGAGCGGAGAAGAGATGTACGCAATCCGAAGGTGGTGTGTGACGTCTCGTTCTATGGTGCGTCCTTCCGTTTCTCTACCCTTTTAAAAACAGTTTTGGCCCCATGGAGCAGCGGGGTCGGCAGCAAAAGAAAAAAAAGGAGAGGGGTTGTTGAAAGAGTGGATAGTAGAGTGAGTAGAAAGAGATTTGGCAGACGCACACGCATCGTACACTGCTGGTTTTCTTTCTTTCTTCCTCCTTCTTTTCTTGCTTTACTACGTCAGCCTGCAGTTTGCTGGGCTGACGGAGTCATCAAGATACGCCACAGGTCGGAGAAGTACCGAGAGCATCCGCCGCTCTTGAGGTCTTGCCATCCATAAACAGGGGCAGCAAATTGCCGTGCCTTTTCAAACCGATCCGCACTACTGCACAACGCTTCTGCTTGACGCACAGTCCAGCAAAAAAAAAAAAACGGAACCCAGAGATGACCCGCTATCAAATGCACATGGTTAGAGATGGAAAGCGAGAGTGCGGATGACCAGGCCTGACCGTTTATGTACCTTTTTCTCTTTTTTTTTTGCGTTTTGAGATGTAAAAGTATGAATGTGTCCGTGCGTAAGACGCACATTACCCCACGCGGTAAACTACCAGCAAATACAAAAATGCAAAATCGAAAAGCCACACACACCAGAACGCGACGCGCAACGCCGCGCCATGAAAATGATAACAACGGCACCAAGGAAAAAACAACAGTTTTTAAGCTCCTCAGCGTAAAAACTCTCACCCAGACGGCAAACAGAACGCAACTAATAAATAATAATAAGAAAACGCAACGTCCAACCCGTGTCAAAAAACACTAAACAAGCGTTTCATCGTATGACCACACAAAAGGCCACGGAAGAACAACAGCAACAAAAGAAGCGTCGTTAAGCAAAACAAACAAACAAACACTGCGATTTGGCCCCCAAAAAACTTGCCACCAACTCATCTACTCAACGGTAGAAGCCCTCGAAAAAAAAAAACAACAACAACAACCTTTCCTACTGCAAATCGTGGTGCTCACTTGCCGGTCGCACCGGAGTTTGGGCGGCTGCCGCCGCTGTTGCCGCGGGGACGGTTGCCAGACGACCGGTTGCCGCCACCACCACCACCACGGCTGCCGTTGTTGCTGTTCGACGACCGGCCACCCGACGCGCCGCTGCCGCCCTTGGCGCTGCCTTTGAGCGCTCCCAGCAGCGACTTCACATCGCTCGCTGCCGAGGTGCGGACACCGCCGCTGCCGCCACGCCGTCCCGCTGGGGACGCCGCGGCGGACCGATCTGTGGTACTCGCACCGCTGCTCTCCGCCGCCGGCCGACGACCAATCGCGTTGGCGAGGATCGAGTCGCTCATGCTGTTGCTGCTACGCTGCTGCTGCTGGTTGCTGCTGTTGTTGTGCCCGCTCTGCTGCATTGCGCGGCGTCCCATGTTGCTCGATGACCCACGGCCGCCACCCATCAGGTTCGCCTCCTCCGAGCTGCGGCCCTCGAGGACGTTGCGCCAGTAGCGCTCCGCGTTGCGGCGGAAGTCCTGCTCCAGCGTGGTCGACGCTTCACTCTCCAGCGCTCGAGAAAGGCCGAAGTTGGCGGCCTGCGCCTCCGCCCGCGCGAGCGGCACCGTCTCAGCAAAGTCCTTCAGCACCTTCTGGTAGAAGCTGAGCATCGGCGCAACGCGGTAGAAGAAGCGGTTGAAGCTGGCGATGAGGCCTGGGTATTGGTGCCCGGCACTCTCCTTCAGCAGGTGCGCCAAGGCAGGGTTGCTCGTGATGTCTTTGAAGGCTGGTGAGGTACGCAGCGCACGACTCAAGCCTTGGTCATCTGCCGAGGTCACGTACACAATGTCCTTTTCACGGTTCGTGCGGTACGTGAAGGATTTACTGTTGGCCGCAATGAAGCCCGTCACGGGGGCAAGCGTGGGACCGGCCTGGATGCCGTAGCGACGGAACTGCTCCACCGTTTCAGTCGACTCGACGAGGGTGCTCTCGAACTGGAAGGGCCCGAGGTGCGGGGGCAGCAGGCGGATCTGCGTGTACTGCCCCGTTGCCGCGCTGCCGTCCAGGCGCCGTGTGTCGTCCTTCTCGAAGTACGCCACGGCGCTCGTCAGCTGCTCCGGGTGCTTCGAGATGTTCGCGAGGAACTTCACGAACGCCTCGATGGCGACCGTGATGTTTGGCACAAACTTGCCCGTCGCGTAGTCGTCGAACATGTCTTGCACCTTCTTAAAGTTGTTCTCGTAGACGGGCAGAAAGGCGTTCATGAACTCCTGCCGCAGCGTCGCACTGGTCTTGTTCCGCTGGATTGTGTAAAAGACGTCCGCCGCCTGCCCGTCGCGGCTCCACGACAGCTCCTCCAGCACCTCCACCACCATCTTCTCCGCGTTGCCGCTACCACCACCGCTGCCACGCTGAAGTGCACCGTCAAAGAGGCGCTGATGCGTGCTGCCGTTGCTGCCGTTGCCGGACCCACGCTGCGAGCCAGCCCCGCCACCTCCGCCGTTGCTGCTGCTGCTGCTCGGTCCTGTCCAGCTCAGCACGAGCGACACCGGCACCGCGAAGTCGTTGAGGCCGTTCAGCGGCTCCGTCTCCGGGCACTGGGCGAGGCCGCGGACGACGAGCGAGATGTTGTCCGCCGTCACACGCGCCTTCGCGAGCAGCTTCGCCAGCTCCTGCACCCGCACGAGCGTGGTCACGTTGCCGCTGGCCCGCTCAAGGCCCCGGTTGCCCTTCGCCGTGCGCTCGCTGATCGTCGCCTCTGGGATGCCACGGCCGACAATGCGGGCCACCTCCGCCTGGAAGCGCTGCAGCACGTCCTGCTGGATGTACTCGGCGAAGCCCGTGTCGGTCGAGGCTGTCCCGCCGCTGCCACCGCCACTCGCGGCGCTGGCGCGCTGCACGAGGCCGATGATGTACGGCTCGTCGCTGTCACCGCGGTGGAACTGGTCGGCGTGGGCGAGGGCGAAGGCGGTGCGATCGACATCGGCCCAGATATTACCGTCACTTGTCGCGCCGTTGGCGGCCAGCACACCGTCCGCCGTGACCGGCACCACCAGCCGCGGCACACCAGCAGGGAGGCCGCTGTTGAACAGCTCCAGCTCGTCCTTCAGGTAGCGGCGCAGCACGTTGGCCAGCAACGGCGACGGCGCGCGGCCCTTGGTGCGCCACTCCTCCACGGACAACAGCAGATGGCGCACGTTGGCGTCGGCGTCGCCGCACTGCTGCGCGGCCCAGCTCTGGATGTCCCCACTGCCTAACTTCTCGTGGAAGAGTCGCACGAGGACGTTGCCGAGGCCGAGGGTGCGCACCCGCTGCTGCTCCACATCGAGCGTATTAAAGTGACTCGTGTCGTGCTGCGGGGAGTGGCCGTGTGGACCGAGGCCGAAGCCTTTCGCGTAGTCCGCCGCGATCGCGCTGATCCGCTCGCCGATGCCGTAGGTGGTGCCGAAGGGCGGCCGCTTGCCATCGAAGGGCAGCCGCGAGCTCTCGATAATGCGGCGCTCGCTGGAGTCGAGGAAGGCGCGCTGTTCGCGGTTGTGCTGCTCCCAGCCGTACTCGAGCGGCGTCCACCACGACTCGTTCAGCCGCAGTGACTGGGTCTCCGACGGCGACTTCAAAAAGTTGCCGGGGCGGCGGCCGCTGATGTCGCGCAGGGCCTGCTCAATGGCACCCACCTCCGCGTCGGAGATCTCCTCCGCCTCCCCCCACCCGCGCTCCAACTCCTCGCGGTCTACGGTGGGCAGGCCCGAGACGCGCTGGTGCTCCCACTTGCCCTGAAACTTCACCGACCGCTCGTGCTTCTCCGGGATGACGGCGAACGCCTGCGGATTCGTGAAGAACTGTCGGGCGAGCAGGCGGTCCTTGTACTCCTTCGTCTGGAAGTCGTCCTGCGTGGTGTGCTGCGTGTAGCCGAACTTCTTCACCTTCGGCGTGTACTTGTTGGGAATGAGCGATGCCCACTGCTCACGCTGGAACGGCGCCTGTTCCAGCTCCTTCAGCCTTTCATCGATGAAGTCGTTCCGGAACGGCGTCCGCCACGACGGCGGCTCCTGCAGCGCGTTGTTGTTGGTGGTGGATGCCGCTGCTGCTGTCGCTGCATTCTTCGACCCATCGTCCGGCAGTGACCGAAGCTGGTAGAGCCGTTTCACCATCTCCGGCGTGCCCGCCGGCGTCGCCACGCTGCGGTCCAGCTCGGAGCTGCCGCCGCGTTGCAGGTGCCACTGCATGTACAGCATGCCGTTGCGCACACCCACCACCTGCCCTAGCTGATCCTCGGTCACGGTGCGCTGCGCGTCCAGTGCCGTCACCGCAGCCAGCTTCCCCGTCGACTCCACCTTCGCGTAGTTCGACAGTACCGCCAGGCAGTCGGTGCCGAGGTTCAGCAGACCTCGGCTGGTCTGCGATGCGGCGTCGCGGTGCATCGCGTAGAGGGCCCACTCACTCTCCGCCCCGCTCTTGTCTACACCGACGATGACGACGTCGAAGGCACCAGCGGAGGCGGGGGCCACCTCACCTAGACTGCTCGTGTTCCCATGAGGGGTGAGACGCACCACCTCACCAGACTCGAAGCCGCCAAAGACAGCGCACGCCTCTGGTGTCGTGTCGAGTGTCATGGACACGTTGCGGGCGGGATCCGTGTAGGGCACGGCGGCCGGGTCGGGGTAGACCTGCGTGCGGGCCAGCAGCGTCTCGCCGCTGTGCTTCACACCGAAGGGCTTCAGTGCCTCTGCGGAGGTCTCGAAGACGCGGTACCAGTCCTTGTCCGGAAAGACGCACCACGACGCGTGTGCGGAGTTGCTGCTGCTGCTGTTGCCGCCGTACTTGCTCGCCATGGCGGCCTCGGCAGCCTGCCGCTCGCCCTCCAACGCTGCCCGACGGCTGCCGCGGCTGGCAATGCGGTTGCGCAGGTGGAGCATCTCGCGCCACTCCTCACTCGTGTACGCCTCCTGCGGCAAACCGGTGGAGAGGAACGACTGCTCGATGCCGGCCTTCACCTCCCGCCAGTTCGTAATCCGCTTCGTCTGCGGGTCAATCTTGTAGGGGACGATGGCCGACGTGTCAAGCTTCCAGGCGGCAGGCGGCACCCGCACCACGCCTTCCTCGCGCTGCTGCCGACGGTACTTGTTCATCTCCATGTCCAGCCGCATCTGCAGCGGCGACTGCGGCGCGCTCTGCGCGTCACCGGTGTACTTCGCCGCTGGGCTCTCCACCGCGTGCGCGTTGGTCAGGAGGTGCGGATGCGCCGTGCTGTCCAGCAGCTCGTCCGCCGCCTGCTGCATCGCCGGGGTGATGCGCACCTGCCCCAACAGGTACTCTTTCGAGCCGCGGACGGCGTGCAGAAAGTCGATCAGCTTTGCGCGGTGCTTCGTTTTGACGTAGACAGAGACGAGGGCCTCGACTTGCCGCTGCGTGTGGGCAGCGGTGCCGAAGTATGGGTCCTCCGTCGCGCGGTACCACAGCGCCTCGGCGCGGCGCATCACCACATCGTACCACTCACGGCCCCACTGCTGGTGCGGTGCCCAGCGGCCGCGGTGCTTGCGGAACGGCGTGTTCGGGTCACCTTCACCGCAGTAGTGCGTCGTCGCGTAGGGCAGGCTGCAGCGTGGGCAGTACTGCTCGTTCACGTAGTTCGCCTCCATCTCCATGAAGATGGCGAACAGGTCCTCCAGCTGCGGTGGGCGGACCTTGGCGAACTGGTCCAGCAGGTACGTGTCCTGGAAGTCGAAGCTGCTGATGGCGTCGTGGAAGGCGACGAAGAACTCGTGCACGTGTCGGGTGTGGCGGGAGGTGAAGGCACCGATGTCGCCCACGGCGTCGTAGTGCTGCTGGATCAAGAAGGCGAGGCGGTCAAACCACGCCTTGCAGTGTTCGACTGATTTAATGTCCCGCACCTCCACCAGCTCCGGCCCCAGCACCGCCGTCGCCAGCGCAGACGACGGGCTGGCCAGCGCGTTGCCGTGTGCCGTGTTGCGGTACAGCGTCTGGTTCCACTGCGGCTCGTAATGGAGGTTCGTGATGGCCGGCCGCGGCACTCCTTTGTACCGCTGGTCCGTGTTCAGCTCGTAAGCTGAGTCGCCCTGGCGACCGCCGGCCTCGTCCGCCTCAAAGCCGTGGGGGCGGCCCAGCAGGATGTGCAGGTCACGCTGCCCAAAGACGTAGCTGCGGAAGAAGCGGTTGGTGCTCGCGTCGGTGTCACTCTCCCACAGGCTCATGTGCTTCGTGTAGATGGGCGTAATGTGCGGCAGCCCACGGCGCGGCTTGGCGATGTTGTGTTCGTTGCTGAAGAGACCGTAGCGCTTCTCGTGGATGAAGAAAGGCTGCCGCATCTCATTGTGCTGCTGCTTCGTGGCGTACTTGAAGGAGTAACGGCGCTGTTCGTGCAGCGGGGAGGGGCCGCAGTGGAGGGTGGCCGCGTCGGTGCCGACCAGACCGCTACCACCGGCGATGGCGGCAGCCGCGGTGCAGCGGGCCGTCTGCGAGCGCATCGCGTGCGCGTGATGGACCGGTGCACGCAGCATGCTCGTGCCTTCTTTTTTTCTAAATTTGATAGTGGTCTGTTGTGGTATCCTAAAGACTAAGGGGGGAAGAAGTGTAGAGAAAGAGACTAAAAGCGGGGCAGAAGGAAAAGAAAAGAAAAAGAATCAGCAGGAAAGCCCCTGTGACAGCTTTAACCTACGTTTTATCCCGCCAGAGCTGTGAGTGTCCTATTCTGTGAAGAGGGGAAAGAAAAAAAGAAGGGCAAAAGATTTGTTTTGCTTAAGACCAGCGGCGACAACAAGCACACAAAGTCTTTTTTTTTTACACCCGCCGAACAGACGCCGCTGCTACCAAGTTGTCGACAAGCGTGAACAAAATGAAGCTACTGACTTTTACAAGGTCGATCAGCGAGAAAAAGGGGGATGAGGAAAGGTGGCAGATAGATGAAAGAGAAAAGGAAAGGGAAGAGTGGATGTCTGATAGTGAAGCCTTTGCACGCACGCATTTCTTATTTGCTGAAAGAGCTTTTCTGGTGTGTTAAGGCATCGACATCATGCATTGCCAAAAAGAAAAAAGAGAAAAAAAGTGAGCTTCTGCTGACGAGACATTGTTTCTTTACGACGTGGTGCAACACCCATGGCGCAGAGAACACTCATTCTTCGTGACTTTGAGGTTTCGCGTGAGCGTGTGTGTATGCGCTACAAATGGAGCAAAGAGAACTATCCTGCTCTTTCAGAGTACAATGAGAGGTTTTTTTTCTTGATCACAGAAGCAGAAACGCAACGTGGAAAGCTGCTGACGTAAAAATAAAAGAGAGGAAAACCCACACAACAGTGACAGTGGTAGATTTCAAAGAAAACAACAACAACAACTAAACACTGAAACAAGACAATCAGTTCATTGACACAGTAATGCGCTTACCGTACGCGTTTGTCGCCTTATCCTCGCTGTGCCGCGCGCGCCACTGCTCGTAGTGGTCCGCCAAGAAGCCGTAAAACTTCTTCGTCGCCTTGCGCTGCAGCGCGTCCTTCTTCACCTCCTCCTCGCCACCGCAGTACGGCTTCTCCAGCACGGAGCTCTCGTCGTGACTCCCACTGTTGCCACTCCCACCATCACCACCACCGGCGCCGCTGCTGCCGTTGTGCTTGTGTGTCTTGGACGTCGGGTTCGCGGTGGTCGGCGACGCCGCCTGCGTCTTTGCGGAGAAAAACGAAAACGACACCCGCCGCTGCCCCTCCGCGGTGGCCTGCGAGCCGTCCGGCCCCGCTGCCATCGCCTTGCTGCGCACGTCCGCCGAGCTGGAGTGCCGGGTGGCGTCTCCGTTGTTGTTGTTGTTGTTGATGTGGGCGGTGCTCGGGTGCCGCCGGAGGCCGCCGGTGTGGCTGCGCGCCGGCCAGTGCGCCTCGTCCAACATGCGTTTGTAGTAGTAGTTGGTGGCGACGCACACCTCGAAGGCTGGGACGAGTTTCCGTGCGCTGCTGGCTGGGTCTGGATTGGCCTCCGCTCCGCTGTTCGGCGCGTCTGCACTGTTTCCCGCGCCTGGGCCGCCGTTGAGGCCGGCCGCGGGCTCGTTGTCCTTGTTGCGGCGCCAGCCCATGAGCATCGACCGCCGCTTCACCGGTGCCTGCGGCGCCATGGAATTGTTGCCGTGGTGCTCCGTGCACAGCTCCTCCAGCGTGCGCAGGTAGTGCGTGATGGCGTCGTACAGGGCGTACGCTTCCGTGCCGCGGAAGGGCCGGCCGACGACGCGCACGAAGCCGCCGCCGACGCTGGCGGTGTTCGTCACGACGTGGTCGCGCTCGTCGAGCGGCAGCGGCGTTGGCGGAGTTGAGTTGCCGTTCCCGCTCGTCGAGTCGTCGCCGAGGGCCAAGTGCTTCGACAGCAGCTTCCGCGTCGCGGCTGCGGCACTCTTCCCAGTGGACTTTTTCGACTCCGGCGTGACGCCCCAGATCCAGATGCGGCGCAGCAGGACGTTGTAGCCACCACGGCCCAGCACATCGAGCACCGTCGCCCCGGCATCCTTCGCGCGGCCCCCCGCCGCGACCACCTCACTGCGGTACTTGGCCTTCAGAAAGTCGCTGTAGTAGTAGAGCACGCCGGCCAGCACGCCGAGGGAGCCGCCCGAGAAGGAGAAGGACAGACCCTCGCTGTCCATGCCAACGCGCTGGATGTCGTGCAGCATCGCCCGCGTGAAGCGCACCGGCTGTGGGGCGATGACGATGTCGTGCAGCCGGCGCGGCGCTGGCATCGGGGGTAGCGGGTCGATCATGTACTTCGTCACACCCGCGTCGCACGCCTCGCGCCGCTTGTTCGCGTCGCACATGTCGCCTGCATCCACGATCTGGTTGTAGGTGGCGAGGAAGCCCTGTGCGCGGCCCACCATGCGGTCCAGGCCACCGCCGTCGTACCCTGAGGAGCAGAAGAGGTGCTCGCGTGAGCTGGTCAGCAGCGTCATGAGCAGCGGCACCCAGTCCGTGTGGATCTCCTTCACCGGCACCTCCTCCGGGTACTGCCGCAGCATCTTCATCGTGATGAGGTACAGCCCAACCTGATCGGGTCGCGTGTGGGGCAGAAAGACGGCACCGAGCTGAATGAGCTCCTCTAGCCGCTCCAGCAGCTCCCCACGCGCAGTCGAGGCGAGGTGTGCCATCTCATCCAACTCCGACTTTAACGCGCGCAACTCGCGATCCGCCAGCTGCCACTCGAGCTCCCGTTCCTCCGCCTCATCATCGTTGAAGTCGTCATCGCTGCTGCTGCTGCTGCTGTCGTCATCGACACTATTTCCAACTGAACCGGTGCGGTTGCACGAGCGTGCCGCCGGCAGCAGCTGCTGCGGCGGTGGCGTCGACGGCGTCTTTGCGGATGCGCTGGTCGCGCCTTCGCGTCTGCTGAACGTCTCGGTGGAGGCGTCGCTAGCGTCCTCCTCCTCCTCCTTCGTGACGGCGCTCTTCTGTTGCGTTTCCGTTGGGTTGATTTGCGGCTGCTCCGCCTCCTTCGGCGCCTTCGCCGCACTTCCCGTTGCCGTTATTGTTGCTGTCGTTTTTGCGGTGGGCGACTCGAGCACTTTCCTGTCCCCGTGCGTGGTGCCGCCATCGTTGACGCTGAGGAAGCTGGCGTTGTTGTGCATCGCCGCTGTCGCGGGGTCCTTCCAGCCCTTCGCGTGGTCGAAGCTGCCGCCGGCGAGGCTGTGCGGTGCCTCCAGCATCGAGTCGTTGCCAGGCCCGTGCGCGGTGGCGAAACTCGTGTCCACGGCTGACGGCGCTGCCAGGCTCGCGTTGCTGACCGCCGCCGCCGCCGCCGCCGGGCCCTTGGCGTTTTCGGCTAAAACCAACGCCGCCGCCGCTGCTGCCAGCGCCTGTCCACTCGCCGCGGTGAAGCTGCTGCCGATGGTACTCTCGTGCTTCGTCGGGTCGTCGTACAACAGACACTCCGTGATTGTCTTTGGCACCGTGTTCGCCGGCGGCTTCACGTGCCCTGCCGCGTCGGTGTCGATGGCGCCGGTGGTCCTCGCGGCGACGCTGGGGGCGCCGAAGCTGCCGTGTGGGGAGACGGCGTTGGGGGTGCGAGACGGCTGCACCGCCTTTGCCTGCGGGTGCGTCGCGGCGCCATCGAGAGAGATGACGACGGAGGAGGGCAGCGACAGCTTTGTGACGGCCGACGGTGGTGCAGCAGCAGCGCTGTGGTGGTGCGAGAGTTCGCTGCTGTGGCGCACGTCGACGCAGTGTGGCATGCTGAAGAGCGGCGGCGAGGCATCGAGACTCGGCGAGAGAGGACCGGCGGAGTGGATGGAGGGTGCCTTCGGCGATGCAAGTTGCGGCGTGGTGCCAGCGGACGGCGGGGTGGTTGGCTGTGCCTTTGCGGTGCCGCCGCCTCCCCCACCCACCACCGTGGAACCGGTGTTGATGCTGATGAGAGTTGAACGCTTGCTTGACGCCAGCTCCTGCCCTGGCGGGGAGAGGAGGTCGGCTGCCTTCGCCGTACTGCGTCTCGCTGGTGCTGCTCCTGCCGCTGCTCCTGCCGCTATTGGTGGTGGTGGTGGTGTACGCGACGCGGATGAGTGTGTTCGCAGCACGTCCGGCAGCTGCCGGTTCTGACACGCCGCAATCATCGCCTCGATCTCCGGTGACAGCACCGCCCGCACCTCCGGCTCCAGCGGACCGCAGTAGTAGGTGTGGTAGGCGAGGGTGCGCGTCGGCGCCGCCACCGGTGCCTGCAGCGCCGCAAATGAGGCGTTGACGAGGGCGGCTGGGGAGGCCACGGGGTCCATCATCACCTCACCCGCCTGCTGCGAGGCGAAGGAGGCGGCGACTTCGTCCATGCCGACGTTGCCGTCCGCCCCCGGCAGCCCCACCGCCGGCAGGTGGAAACTGAAGTTGCCCTGCGCCATCTGCTTGCCCGAGGCCACGTTAGAGGCGAGGGCCGTGGCCGTCAGCTGCGTCTGCACGACGCGCAGCGACGCCGCAATGCCTTCGTAGCGCTGCAGAAAGAGGCAGATGGGCCGCGCCTTGATCGGCATGGAGAGCAGGTTCACCACCCACCGCTTGATGCCCTGCACCAGCTCCGACACCGGGCAGCCGTCCATGAGGGAGACGACGTCGAGGTACTTCATTCCACCGATCTGGCGGAAGGTGCCGCGGAGGTAGAAGTCGTCCGCCATCTGCGCATCCGTCCAGCGCAGGCGGTCCTCGCGCGTGGTGACGCCGTGGCGGTGTCGGTGGTGGTGATGGTGGTGATGACGGTGGTGATGATGGCGGTGGCCTTTGCTGCCGGTGCCGGCCGCCAGCTCGTTTTCGCTGTTGAAGCTGCCGTGTTGACGGTGGTGGCGCCGCCGACTCGACGAGGAGCGCCACCACTGCCCTTTCTTGCTCTTGCTGCTGCCCGCAGCACCGGCAATAGAGCCACTGTTGCTGTTGTGGTGGTTGTTCTCGGGATTCTCTCCGCCTGCCTCGTTGCGTCGGTGGGTGGTGGAGGAAGACGTGCCGTCACCACTGGACGACCCACTGCCGTCGCTCTCGCTGTCACTGCTGATGCTGCTGTTGGTGCTGTCAAAGTCGTCCACGGCGTCCTCCATCGCTTCGTTGAGCTCCTCCGCCCCGCCGCCGCCGTAGTCCGCCCCTACGCCGCCTTCCTCGACGCCGGCGTTCTCGCTGCGCACCGGCTCATCTCTGCCCAGCCGCGACGCAGCGAGGCTATTCACGTTGCGACTCGTACGACTGTTGTTGTTGTTGTTGCTGCGCTGCTGCTGCGCCGCTGCATTCGAGGACGGCAGGTTCGGCATCGCCGAGGTGGTCCGCCGGACGTGGGCGGCGAAGTGCTGCGGGGTGTGACTGGCCCCCATCACCGCCGCCGCCGCGTCCGCGTAGCTCGTGCTGAAGAGATTGTTCACCTCACTCGCGACGGAGGCACGCTGCTGGCGGTGGCGGCGGTCTGCCATGCGGGTGGCGGCGAGGACGACGTGCAGCCCTTGTCGGCGCAGTTTGTGCCAGATACGACTCTTAATGCGGCGCAGCTTTTCAGCCCGTGCCCGGTGAGCAGCGGAGTGGTGGATGTGACGGAGGAGCCCGGAGGCGGAGAGGTCCAGGCGAGGCAGGCCGTCCTCATCGTCCTCGTCGTCGTCGTCGACCCCGCCGTCTTCGCCGCCGCGCTGGGCCATCTTGCCCACCCGAAGGAGCTCCCCAATCCACTCCGCGTCCTCCGCATCGTGTATCTTATCGCGGTACTCAATCACCATCACGCCACCGTAGCGAACGCTGGTGATGCAGCCCACGCCGAAGGCCTGCCGTGACTGAGCGCTGCTCAGGTTCAGTGAGATGGACTTGTGGCGCGTGTAGGCGGTGTGAAAGGTGGTCGGCACGAGCGAGCACTCGTACATCGGGACGGCGACGACGATGTACGCGTAGGGCAGCCACGACGCGTGGAGCGCGTCGGCCTCCATGGCTTCACGAGCGTAGCGGCCGGTGTGCCGCAACGGCGGTGGCGTCGAGGGCAGCAGCGCCGGATTGTTCGCCGGCCCGATCATCGGCGACGGCGGCACGCTGGGGGAGCGCGGCCGCTGCCGTGGCGGAGTCTGCGACGGGGTGCGCTGTGGGGCCACGGTTGCGCGGCGCGATGCTTTTTGGGTGATCGCCGCGTCCAGAGGCTCGATGTGCATGCGCTCCCGCAGCGGAACGGGAGTGGGCGTGGACGGCTGCGCGGAGGCACCGGCGGACGCGTCTTGGGTTTTGTCCTCGTCATTACCACCGGCAGTGCTCCTGCGAGAATCTATCTTGTCGGCGTCCGTTGGTGTCTTCGGTGGTGCGAATGTGGCGGACAGGTCGGCTCCGATGATGGTCCGGTTGTTGTCATCCGTTCTTTCATCCCCTTCCGACTCCTTGTTGTTCTTCGTTAGACCTTTCGCAGCAGGCAAATCAAAGGCGGTGGTGCGACCCAGTGCGCCATCAGGGCTGGTCGATGAGAGGCTCTCGTGCTGCGCCTCCCCACCATCGCCGTCGCTGCTGCCCACCGCCCGCGGCAGCGGCGAGCCGTCGGAGTCTCTAAACGCGATCGTGCGCGAGGCGACACTCGCGAGTGCGTTACTGGCCGGCATGCGATCCTCACCGCCGTCTCCGACGCGCTTCTGCGACGCCATCGACTCCGTGCTGGGCAAACCGTCGTCGTCGTGGGCGGTGAAGGCCGGCATGGGCGGTGGCGACGTCGTGAAGGAGGTGACGGTGTTCACGTTGGCCACCGTGTCCTCCACCTCCACATCGGTGTCGTCGATGCCCGACGTGCTTTTGAAGTCTCCACCGCCACCACTACCACCGGCGGCGCCGCTGCTGCCGCGCCGTCCCTTCGCCGCCTGCCGCCCGCGCGGCGCTGAGGAGGACGCGCTGGAGAATCGCGTGGCGTCCTCGGCGGCTGCCTTGGCGGCGCGGCGGCGCTGGCGAGTCACGTAGCGCTTCAGCGACTTCCGCAGCCGTTTCTGCTCGTCCTGCAGGCTCACGTAGAGCCAGCCGCCGAAGCAGACCTCCGCGTTGGGTGGCAGCGCCTGTAGCTCCATCGCCGTGATGCTGCCGATGACGACCGGCGGCCGCACCGCCGCCACCCCGGCCACGTCGCGGTCCTCAGCTGGATAGTTGTTGAAGGTGCTGAGGGGGCTCTCGGCCGCCCAGGCATCGATGACGGCACTCTGCTGCAGCCCGGGGCCGGAGGCGAAGCGGAGGTGGCGGGCTGACACAGCACCAAGAGGCAGCGAAGGCAGCGGCGGTGCCTCGTCGAAGCTGGACCCGAGCAGCCCCACGTCACCGTCGTTCACGCTGCGCTCCAGTGCGGCGGAGTTGCTGGTGGCGTGTGGCCGGCTCAGCGGGCGGGCCATCGGCGAAGGCACCATGCTGGGTGGGTGGCTCGACCGCACCTGCGGTGTGATGGGCCGCACCCCGCGCTCCTCGTCCCGGCTGCTGGGCAGCTGCGGCCGTGGGCAGTCGATGCAGCTCGCCGCGAACTCAAAGTGGCGGTACGCCTCGTTGCGCTCATTGCTGATGCCGGGCGGTCCGATCATGGAGGCGGAGAAGTCGCCCATGATACTACGAGACATCGCCGTTACCTGCATGTCGTAGAGCCGCTTCACGTTGGCCTCCGGCACCAAGGAAATGCGGTGGTACAAGCGGTGCGACGGGGCACAGCGGAAGACCACGCCGCCGTAGACGGACAGCCCGTGGCGCTGCAGGTAAGGGTGGTCGGCGTGCACGACGCGCTCCGACTCAATGCTGTCCTTTACGACGTTGCGCAGCGCCGCTGGATCGCTCCCTTTGCGCAGTTTTTCCGCTGTCAGTGGCAGCGGCGGCCGGGAGAGCATCGAGGGGCTGTTGGCCGGACCGCCGTCGTGGTCATCCGCCGCGCTCGCCACGCTGTTATTGTTGGGGGCGTGGGCGTGACTGGTGCTCTGGCGGACGGTGGTGTGGGCTGTGGTGGTCGTCGTCGTCACCGGCGGCGCCACCGGTTTGTTTGCCACCTGAGGCAGCGGCGGTGGGGGTGGTGTCTTGAGTCGCGGCAGCGAGTCCCTGCTCTGCTGCCCCTCAGGGAATGGGGCGTAGGAGGAGGCTTTGTTGCTCAAGCTGCCGGGTGTCTTACCCGGGAAAGAGTGGGACGCCGCATCGTTGAAGGTCGTCGACGCACTCGGCGTCTGCACCCCACCGCCGCCACCGCCCAAGTTCCCACCAAAGCCCGGCGCAAGCCCCGTTGGGTCATCAGCAGGTTTCAGCGCAGGTTTGCCGGCGGCGGCAGCGTCGGCGCGGGCCTTCTCGTCCTTGTTCAGCGTGCGCACCGTGAAGCAGTGGTTGTTCGTGTAGAGGGCCATCACGTTCTTCGACACACCCATCCACCGACTCGCCAGGTACTCCTCCGCCTCCTCATCACCGAGAGAAGTGTTCCAGCAGGCACCGAGGAAGTCGCGCTGGTAGGCAATCTGCTGCGCATGCAGCTTCTGATTTGAGCAACCCATTGCGATGTTTGAAGTTTGACCTGCAGAAAAGGGCCGACAATTATGATGAAAGCCAGCGAAAGCAAGCTCAATCAATTAGTGAATTATGCTGTGGTGTGGTTGACGCTACACGAACACCGCCTCAGCTAGCGAGAAATTAAAAAAAAGAAAAGAGTGCAAAATGTTGGATAGCGCTGCTTCTTCTCCGCACCGGAGGACGATGAAAGCCGCAAGTAGACGACGGGATTGACTGTAGAGTGGAAGAAGAGCAAGCAACACTGTCCCCCAGACACACACACACAACAAAAAAAAACAAAAAAAACGAGAAAGAAAACTAGTAAGGTCTTCAAAAGCAAAAAAAAAGGCCTAATGCCGTTTGTCGGTGTGCAGTGAATGGAAGCAGACTGCAAAAAATGCTGCAAAGGAAAGAACAAGAGCGGCGATGTAGGTGCACAAAGTACAGTCAGAAAAAACAAAAAAAATTCTGCCTGGAAGCGAACTCTTAACGAGTGGCCAAGCAGACAAATGAGCACTAGATACGCAACGGTCGAGGCGAAAACGGGAGCGTTGCAGAAGATGAGTGGACACACCACTAAAGAACAAGAAGGTGATGGAAGGTTGACAGATTTTACTGAAAGCTTTTTCCTGCTGTTCTGGTAGGCGACTAGAGTACACGAGATGAGGGCAAAAAAGACGCAGATTGTTTCCGTTCTCTATGGCGCCAAGCTTCACGTGGTCCAAGACAGAACTCTGGAGTTCGCTGCCTCAACGGCTGAACGAATCAGAATGACAACAGCAATAGCAGTGGAAGGTATTATCGATTAAAGCAAGCAGTATGCTGCAATTGAGGTTTGCAGGAAGAGAAAAGAGAAAAAAAGCATATGGTCACAGAAGAACGCAGCTGAACTGAAGTACAGTACAATGACCACAAGATTTTTTTTTTATAGAAGTTGCTGTAACACTCAACCAAAGCCCTCTCACTTGTATTAATTAAGCAGCAACAGAAGTCAAAAGAAAACCAAAAAAAAAAAAACGAACTACGTGATGCAAACAAACAAAAGAATGACCAGGAAAGGGAGAAACAAAGAAAGAACAATACGAACTGAACGGAAATGGCAAAAAAGAAAAAGGGAAAAGACACGCACTTGGTACTCTGAAGAAACAAAAAAAAAGAAAGAGAGCGTGACGATGCAGTCGACTTGTTTTGTACCGGTAGAACAGACGAGAAGTACAAGGTGTCAATATGAGAAACGACAAAGGGGAAGGAAGTGAGCAGAAGGGCGTGGGCAGAAGAGGGGCAGATAGGTCCTCACAGCGATAAGCTTGCCTGCGCTCAATCCTAGCAACAGGGAGAAAAAAAGAGGGAAAGCTTGATGAGTGTTGTACAAAGACTGTTGACTACAGTGGCGAATTGTCGATTTTTTTGTTGTTGTTGTTGAGGAACGAATGTTCAGTGTTTGTCAACGCACTGCAGAAATAAACCGAAGAGGAAAAAAAGTGCACAACGAAAAAGATGAATGCTGAACGAAGCGTAAACAAATACAGATATGTGAGTAACCCTACTTACCTATCGCTCTTTCGTTGATGATGCTCGATCGTGTTCCTTGTTCTGCGCAGCCTTTTTCCCCCTTTTAGATTGAAGCGTGAACTCTACTACTGGAGCGGAGCGAAAGAGCGAAGGGTGCTTTTCTTGCTCGCTCTTTGTTGAGTCGTCAAGGGCAACAGGCAGGTGTGAATAATGCGAAGACGAAACGGCGGAGAAAAAAAAAAGAGAGAGAGAAGTACACAATACGTGACGATCGCACAACATCAATAAAAAAGGCTGAATGTGATTTTCCCATTTGTTCTTTGCAAACAAAAACAACACAGCGGCCAGCACTGGATACGCATCGTGTGGTGCCAAGAACACACTGAGAAAAACGTTCATCTCTGTTTGCTAGCGTGCTCTTTTTTACTTTTTTTTTTGCCAAGAGAATACCCTCGTCTTACCGCAACGCACATCAGTTTCGTTAAATTGTTTGCGTTGTTAGTACTGCGGATTTTAACCGCATTTATTGTATATAAGAACGACAGCAACAGCAACAGCAACAAAAAGAACCTCACAAATTCAAATGCGGCACGTGAAAAAAACCTCCCAGCTGCACTCGCGACTCTCGTCAGCTTGACGGTGATATCAAAGAACACAGAACCACTCGGTTATGTGCAGCACGGAACAGGTGGCCGCCACACCCACGAACCTTTTCTCACTCCGGCTGCCTGTTGAACTACTCGGTTGGTCTGACCTGCTGCGCCGCTGCTTCCACCGCACCGTAGCTTGTCCCACCGTCCTTGCCTTCCCGAATGAAGTCCACGAAGCGCACACAGGCACCACGGATTACCATGCCCTGTATGCACCGCAAAGCAATAGGACTCGACTCCATCATGTCCACGGTGGCCGCCGCCGTGGTACTCGCGCTCGCACCGCTGTTGCTGCTGTGGCTATGTGGTCCTTTGCCTTCCGCAGAAGCAGCAGCAGCAGCGTCGTGACGGCGGAGGCGGCGACGCACCGCCGTGGATGTGATGGCGTCTAACTTTAGATTCATGGTCGCCGCGTCCATCTCAAGCAGACGGCCCACGACGACAGTGCCGTTTGTGAGTTCGACACGGACAAGGGCGTGCAGCGCCGGCCCGCTGGCGAGGACGCTCGGGAGCGTTGCAGTGGCGGCCGCAGCGGAGCTCATCGAATTGCACTCTGCGTTCTTCTCGGAGTGTGTGTGTGTGTGTGAAAAAATGATTGTTGTGGGTTTGGCATGAAGCAAGCATGCAAGATAACAACAACAGTAGCAAAAAAAAGAATGAGGAGTAAGGTTATGAAGGAGAGAAATTTGCATCAAGGCAAATCGTAAGCGGGAAAGCAACACATGGACACAGCTTCCGACAACGCGTGCGTGGGGCAGTGCTGGGCACAATGGTCTGCGTCTTTTTTTTTTATTAACAACCGACATTACTTGTTTCACATGTGTCTGTAGAGTGCGGAGTGTTGCCACAACTCTACGCGCACATCGCAGTTTTGTGTGTGAAACTGCATACACTTCCGTAATTGATATTTTGATAGACGAGAAAACAGGTCATATAACAAAGGTGCGAGCAGAGATGCTGCTGACACTCACGGCAAAAGTAGATAACATCGGAGAAACAAAGGAAAAATATATATATATATATCAACTTGAAGCGAAAAAAAAAAGAGAAAAATTTTCAAGTAGCAATAAAAAGAAAACAATAGCAATAGATGAGTTTAGTTTACATAAAGGCCACTGTGAAGGGAGACAGTCAACGTCGAATGGTCAGCCTAATCTTGTGTAGAGAACACGTAGGACTCCAAAAACCCGACGAGCTTCACCTCCAGTGGGACTGCGGGGTTGGTGGAGCTGTAGAACGACAGCGCGCACAGCAGCTGCAGAAACTCGGCAAAGAAAAGCGCATCGCCCTCGCGTGCCGCATCGGCGCGCGCCTGCTCGAAGCAGCGTCGCAGCGTAGTCTCTGTTAGCCGGCGAATGGAGAACCACCGCATGTCCTTTGCCAGCGCCAGCACATCCTTCCACTGCAGCACGCTGACGATGCTGACATCGCGCAGCTGCGCCGCCGCAATGGAGGCACGCAAGTTGTCATTCAGCGCACCATCCTCTTGCGTGGCGACGGAGGTGCGACTCGACTTGGCGTACGACGAGCGCCGCCGTTGCGACGACTTCCCTCCTCGGCCGCGTTTTCCACCGCCCACCCCGCTCCTCTCCTCGTCACCGTCGTCCACCTCGAAGAGCGCCGTGCTGCTGCCTCGGCGGTTCATGCTACTGTTCAAGCCGTACATAAGCGATGCGCGCTGCACGTGGCTCATGCTGCGTCCTCCGCCCACCGTCAGCCCGCTGCTCGCCTGCCGCTCCGCGTCGACCACGCGTGAGAAGAGCTGAGAGGCGAGGACAGTGGAGTACGGCGGCGGCAGCGCTGCTCGCACCCCCCGTGCCTCTCGCGGCTGCTGGTAGTCGTTGAACACTTCAATGAGTGCATCGTGGTGCTGGGCGAAGAGCTGCAGCACGGGGCGGCTGCTCATGGCCCGCTGCGCCGCACTCATCCACCGGTTGGCGCCGAGCAACCGCGGCAGCAGCAGATCCCCCAGGAAGGTGTAGAAGTACGGCAGGCTGAGGGTGTGGGCGTAGTTGCCGGCCTCGTACTCCACTCGATCCACCGTCGACGGGGACGAGGAAGAAGGGCGGCCGGCAGGGGAGGCGGCGGAGGACCCAGGTCGGCTGCCTTTCGGCGTCTCCGCCGTCGCGGCATTGCGGGATCGGGCGGTGGCAAAAGACGTGCGTCGACTGTCGTTGCTTCGCTGGTTGTTGGTGGTGGTGGCGGCGACGGGAGCGTCGGTGGAGGCAGTGCGATCACGCCCGTGCAGCGCCGCCTCCTCGCCCTTCACCGCTTGGCTTACAGCTCTTTCATTCGTGAGGTCTTCAGCGTCCTCGTCGCTCCTTCGACGACGGCGCAGCGCGGCCTCCGCGTGCTCGACCTCCTCCCGTTGTTGCTGCTGGCACTGCCAGGCGTGGGCAAGTCGGATGAGGATCTTCACAAACTGCGTGTAGTTCACGCAGACCGCGCCGGTGTCGGGTCGCAGGTCGACGTGCCGGCCCTCGCGCAGCGCACGAGCGTAGCAGGTACGCGGCCGTGTCTTGCAGCTGACGGTGTGCACCAGCGGTGACGTCAGGGAGCCGGCACCGGGGTCCTCCGGACTCCCACGGCTGTCCGACACCCCGGCCCCACCCAGCGAGCGTGGGCTGGACGCCGCGGCCGCGTTCGGTGGCTGCCGCATCGAGGACTGCCGCAGCGTCGTGGCGGTGGAGGCGACACCGTGCTGGGTCACCTGCTCAATGAGACTGAAGACCGCAGGGCGGTGCAACGTGGCAGAGAGGGGTGGTGCGACCAGCGGCAACGCAGCCTCGCTGCTGCTTTGCAGATACGACGCGCGCGTGCAGTACTCCTCCGTCTCTTCGCCTGCCAGGCCGGTCATGCACAGCAGACGCCACACCGTGTTCGCCGTGACGTAGAGATCCGTGTCGGGGCTGCTGCTGCTGCTGCTCTGCGCCACGCTGCCCCGCGTCGACCGCCGCTGCTTCGACTTGGCTGCAGTGGCCGGACCGACGCCGCCGTCCGCGCGCAGCTGCGCCAGCGGCAGTGCGAACTGGTGAAAGAGAAGGTGCAGCGACGGGGCATAGCGCTCCACCACACCGACCATACTCACGTAGCACTGCATCGTTTGGTCCGGTGAGTTGGGCAGCAGGTCGATGAACTCCGTCAGCGACAGCTTCTCCAGCAGGCCGGAGACGTGGTCCTGCTGGCCCACCGTCAGCACGCGGGACGGCATCGTCGCCACCCGCATCGCGGCGTGCACGGCGCTGAAGGACAGCGCGATCCACTCCGCCTGCTGCCGCACCTGCCCGCGCCACCGACGATGGCTGTGCGGGGGGTGCGACCACTCGTCGTAGCGCTGGTGCGCCACACCGTCGCTGTTCGTCTTGTGCCCACCACCAACCCTCGCGGGGGCCGGCGTCATCGCACTCGTCGAGGGAGACGCCACCGCGCTGTCACCCAACGCGACTGTGGCGGATGTGGCGGGGGCGGGCAGCACCTGCTGTGTGCGGCGTACCAGCCAGTTTGTGTAGTGCCGCATCAACGCAGCGAGGAACACCAGCAGCGTCCCACGCGCGCGCTCCAGCAGCTGCTCCGCCGTCACGACGCAGGCCGTCCTGGTCAGCTGCTCGTAGGCGTCCACGACCACTCGGCAGATGCGCTGCAGATGATCACGCTTCTCTGTGTTGAGCCGCAGCAGCAGGGATACCCCAGACGACTGTGCATCGCCGCCATCGTCGCCCAACGATGCATCGCCAGACGCACTAGCGATGTCGGGTGCATCCATCGAGTAGTGGCTGTCAAGGGCTCCGCTGTCTTTGTCCAGCAGGCCGTAGGCTTCTCGCAGCACCGCCGCATCAGCGACCTGCACCGTGCGGATCATCTCGAGGGTGGGGGCCGCCGCGGCGCCAAGGCCGCCACCACCCACCTCTCCGTCCTCCCCGTGCTTCACGTCCGTTGCAGCCAGCAGATCTCCCTTCACGCCGGCTGTCCCTGGTGACGAGGTCCTCGTCGTGGCTCGTGCGAATCCGGCAGTTTCAGCGTCCTCTGAAACTTCTCCACTGTTCTCCAAACCACTGCAGCCGCGCATGAGCAGGAGGAGTTTATGCAGCGGCAGCAACACCGTTTCGCCAAGCGACGCGTCAGACGGGTTCACCAAGCCGTTGGAGCTCAGGAGGAGCGCGTCGAAGTCCACCGGTGCGTGCACGGGCAGCGGCGGCTTCTCGGCGGCAGCGATGTGTTTGCGCTGCGTCGGTGATGCCGCGGCAGCCCTCCCTGCCTCGCCGTTGCCGGCCTTCACGCCACTGCCTCCGTCGCCGTCCTCCGTCGCGCCGCTCAGCTCCAGAGTACCGGGGTAGAGGGCGAGGAACTCCGCCTCTGCGGTGGCACAGCAGTCTTTGGCCCACTGCAGCAGGGTGGGGATCGCCGTGACGGCGTGCGACGGCTGCGCGGCGGCGTCGTCGCCGCTGCCATCGCCTTCATCGCTGGCGCCATCGGAAAAGTCCGCGGAGCCGGCGATGGACCCGCGTGGAGTGACCGCAAACGTCGCCGAGGGCAGAGAGAGTCGTCGTGCAGTCGCCGCCGGTGCCAGGGCGGTGATCATCGACGCGTAGTCGAAGCGCGGCGGCGCCTTTGCCAGCAGCAGCGAGTGCAGCATGAGGGAGCCGACCCGGTCCACCTCCCGCACCTGGCGCAGCAGGCGCTGGTACAGAATCTCCCGCTCTGTGATGGCCGCCTCGACACCCTCGCGCTGCTCGTCTTGCTGCTGCAGCGTCTCGTGCAGCTGTAGACTGGAGCGCTGCATCGCGGCCGCTTCGCCCTCCAGTCGCTCAATCAGCGCCTTCTTCTGGGCGAGTACTGCCTTGGCAACACTGTCGGCCTCGGCCATCTGCAGCGCCAAGGCGGCGTAGCCACGCCAGCGCCGTAGGGAGATGCGCATCCGCTCACTTGTCCACCGCAGGGCCCATCGTGCGCGCTGCCGCTGCTCCTGTACGCGCCGCTCCTGGCATAGCCGGCGCCACGCCCGCACCACCGCCCGCATGAGTCCACGCATCCAGTTCT
Source organism: Crithidia acanthocephali (assembly GCA_000482105.1). Lineage (NCBI taxonomy): Eukaryota > Euglenozoa > Kinetoplastea > Trypanosomatida > Trypanosomatidae > Crithidia > Crithidia acanthocephali. The sequence continues at coordinate 31,838 of AUXI01000029.1, read as the reverse complement.
TGTGCGTGCGCTCCAGCAGCCGTGGGACGTTGCGCTGGTGCAGCTCGCGACACCGCACCTCGTGCGCGAGGCCGACCGTCATGCCGGCGAGTTCGAAGTGGGCGGTGATGTACGTTTTGCGCGTGAAGGATGGGGCGAGCAGGTCGAGCAGGTCGATCGCGATGTCCTCGTCTTCGGCTTCCTCGGCTCCTACAAGCGTGTCTGCAGGTGCGCTGCGCTGCGTGGTCGTCGTGGTGGACATGGGCAGCGTTGTGGCCATGGCGGCGGTGGCCTCCATCGCTTGCGTGGCCGCTGTAGTGTTCTGCGTGCGTGGCGGTAGGGGAATGGTGCAGTGCTCGTACAGGGCAAGCCGGTCCAGCAGCGCTTCGTCCTGCACCGTGCCTGTGCCCAGCGCGGTGCGAATGGCAGGTGTGTCCGGCACAAAGGCAAATTCGATCAGCATCCGCACATAGGGGACGATGCTCTGCTGGTGACGTGGGAGGCCGTCTTCGACCAGGGTACTCAGAAGGTACGCCGCCACTGCCGCCCGCTCCGAGAGTGACCGGAGCAAGCCGCCACCGCCGCCGTTCTGCGCGTCTTCCTCCTCCACCACCCCGTACGCCCCTCTGCCGTCTCCATCCAGCGTGAGGTCAAACGCGTCCCCAACAGGACCGACACTTGCAGTCCCGGAGCTCGCGTAGCGACTGCGGTCGAAGGCGGTGGTCGGTGGCGTCGAGAGGAGCTGCTGCACAAGCCACTGCGCCACACGCATGCCCTGTTGGCCACGCAGCCGCTCGCCCTTCAGCGAAGCCTCCCACTGCGTCACGGGTACACTTGCAGGCGCCGTGGTCGACGGACGGTGGACGAAGGGCTGAGCGACGATGAGTGCGCCGCAATCCAGCGGTGCAGCGGTGGTGGTGCTGTTGCTGCCCTGCCGGTGCGCGATGTTCTGCGCGTACTGCCCGTGGCGGCTCTGGCCGATAGTCGCAGCGGCAGCGGCAGTGCGCTGCGGCAGCCCGGGAAGCGGTGGCGGACGTGCAGGCGGCGGTGAGGGAGGCAGTGAGAGCGGATGCCGCATGGCCGCGTCGCTCCTGGACCCGGGCGGAACCGTTGCAGCTGCTGCTGCAGTGACAGCGGTGGTGGTGTGCTGCCAGAGCCGGTGTTGCAGGCTGGTCAGAGACGCCAGTGTCTTGAGCTGCTGTGCGCGCTCTGGTCGAGCTGGTGGACGCTGCCGTGGCTGTTCGACGGCGGGGCCGGCGGCACCGCCGTGACGTTGGTGGAGCTGCTCCGCACCGCCCCGCTGGAGCTCGACGGATGCACGCCGCCCGCGCTGCTGCCGGTGAAAGGTGACGAAGACACCATGGACCGACTCCGCCCTGTGAAGGCGGACGACAGCTCTCCGTCGACGTGGTCGCGTGGGTGCCGGGTGGAGGTCGGTGAAGCCAGTGCCGCCATCCAGCCAGCACTCGCGTCACTCGCCGCCTCTCGGCCACGCCGAGTCTGCTCCGCCAGCACTGCGGTGGAGGTCCCGCTGCTGTGGCAGTGCTGACGACTACTACTGCCGCTGCGCCGTCGCTCGTCGTCGGCATCGTCGTCGCCGTTGTTGTTGGCCCCGTCGTTGCTGTGGTTTAGCTCGAACAGCTTTCGATGACGCTGCTTCGACACCACCACCCGCCGCGCCTGCGCGCTGTCCAGGCGGTGCTGCTTGCGTGGTGCCTTCTTCGCTCGCACAGACGCTGCTGCTGCTGTGGCGGCGGTAGTGGGCCCTCGTTCGTGCATCACCGGTGCGGCGCCAGGCTGTGGTGACGCGGTGAGCGAGTTGTTTGCCGTGGTGTGATCGCGCATGGAGACGAGAGACGACGAGGCCGGTGGGGTGGTGGGGGAGGGCAGCTCAATGAGTGGTGGGGTGGCAGGCGTCAAGGCCCCACGCAGCAGTGGACCACGTACACGGCCAGTGGGTGCGACGGAGGTGTTGGGCTGCGTGGTGCTGCTGCCGAGCGACAGCCCACCACCCTCGAGGCCGTGCCACGACTCGCGCTGCGGTGCAGGCGCAGAAGCCAGCAGCGCAGAGGGGAGCTCGGCGACGGCGGCGTGCTCCCGCCCCTCTGCAGCACCTCGATTTCCACTGCTGTGACTGGCGTTGGCTCGATCAGCATCATCTCCTTCGTTGGGGTGGTTACCTTGATGGTCGTCAAGGGAGAGGTCAGAGAAGCATTCACTGGCGCGGTGCAAATTATCGATCGAGGTCAGCCGCGAGTCCACCGCAGCGCTGCCGCCGTGCGTCGAGGTGGCGGAGTGCGGCGGCTGCGGGTAGCGGTCCACGTGGCCTGCCTGAGATGCTGACTTCACCGCGGAGGCTGACTGGTTGTGCGGAACATGCGAGACCAACGCCTTAATGAAGGTCGGTGAAGAGGACCGCGCCGGCGCCGCGCGAGAAGTTGGGAGAGGTGGAAGGGAGGAGGGATTTGATGAGGCAGAAAGAGGCGGGGATGAAGACGCCTTTGGTGTGGAGTCCATGGCGGGCGCCAGAGTGCCTGCACACACAGCACACACAGCAAGACAACAAGAGAGAGAGAGACTTCGTAGAGAGTAGAAGGAACAGCAGCAGCCTCTTTTCTTTTTCTTTTCTGGAGTTGTGGCGAAGGTGAGAAGAGCGAGGAGGTGTAGTGGATGGCGAAGCATTGTTCCAATACGCACATGTGTGTGTGTGTGTGTGCGTCAGTGCAATGGAGCAAAAGAACAAGGAAAGAGTGCGGTGTCCACCAGCAGGAGTTGAAGGAAAAAAACGCGAAGGTGCAAAGCATGCTGCGACGAAAGCCGAGATCTTCTGCGCCACAGAAGGCTGTGCGGCGACGATGAAGAAAACACGTTTTTGGCCTGCATGCCAGGCAATTGAGCGGTGCATAGCAGTCGCGTAGGAGCGCAAGATCACATTCTGACCACGCGAAGACGCGCGGCACTGCAGCTATGCATTGGGGGTGGTTTTTGGAAAGCAGCACTTCGCAACTCAAGCGTCAAATTGTAGGCATGACTCCACGCTCCCGCTGGTGGTGATAGAATCAGATGTACCACTCGTTGTTGTTGTTTTCCTTTTTTTTTTAGATACAGCGCTGGGTGAACAGCAATCGAACAGAAAATGTCGCAAGGCAGCGTTTCCCTCTCTCTCTCTCTCCCTCCTCTTTCTATGCCCTCTCCTTTCCCATGTTGTCAAAGCACATCAGCTTCCACACACAACTCCTCTCAGTTCTCCAGCGTGATCTGCCGCGCCGGCGGCGGCGGCGACGCGCTTTTCGCGGCCCCCTTCATCGCCTTGTGCCGCGCCTCCTGCTGGGCCTGGTTGTAGTGCTTTACGGATTTCCGCAGTGCAGTCCAAATATCAGGCGCCCGCTCACGCAGTTGCCGCTCCTCGTACAGCAGCACCCTCGCCTCCTCCTCCGCGGAGTCCAGGCCAAATACCATGTTCGTGGGACAGAACAGCAGCGGTGGCGGACACGGCACCACCGGCCGCGGCGGCGGCGGCGGCGATGGCGTACGGGTGTACTCGCTCGACTCCTGCTGCGCGTCCCCCTGCACCGTCTTCTCCTGCTGCCCCTTCGCTTTGGAGAGGACTGCCTTGGACGAGTAGACGCCATTGCCCTCGTCCGCGTCCTGCACGGCTGCCTCACCGTTCGCCACCGCCGCGGCTCGCTTCACCGCCTGCTGCAGCCGCTCCTGCCGCTCCACCGAGACGTAGAAACGCGCGTCGTTGTGGGTGGCGTTGTACGGATGGTGGTAGTGGGAGATGTAGGGCATGGCCAGCAGGGATGGGTCTCCGCTGTTCGCCGCTGCAATGCGGGCTTCTTCGATGGGGCCGCAGCGGTGCATCAGGACCTCGTAGAACGGACGCTCCTCCACCTCCACACTGTCCTGCACCCACGGGCGTTTCTTCACGTGGTGTTGATGGGTCGGCACCTTGACCGTCAGCGGCTTTGCGGACGATGACGACGACGACGCCGCAGCCGCCGGTGCGGGCGGTGGGCTGCTGCGATTTGGTGCGTTGATGGAGCGGACGGTCATCAAAGTGGAGAGGGAGCGCTTCGAGGTATGCCGCGTCGGAGAGGCGCGGCCGCCGCTTGCAGCCTCCTCCACGCAGAGCGGGTCCTGGGAGATGGCATTGCCCAGCGACGACGTGACGATGATGAGCGAGGACGGCTGGCGGGATGTGTTGGGGCTCTGCTGATCCGGTGAGGGCGTCGCGGTGCCGCCGCCCGTCTGGCCAGATCCGTCAAAGCGGATGGAGCCCGGGGAGAGGGAGATGAGGCCCGCCTCATCAAAGGTGCTGTTGTTCGCATCATGTTGGTGCGTCTCCGACACCTGCACCGCCGGGACCGCGGCGCGGAACAGAGAGTGGTTACGCGAATTTCCACCATCCTTGAGGTCGTCGTCGTGCAGGGTGGGCTGCACCACGAAGCTGTCCAGCAGCATCGACTCGGGCCTCAGCAGCAGCGGCTCGTGGCCGTGCTCCTCGCGGCGGCGGGCGGAGAAGAAAGAGGCGATCAGGCCCGACGGCGTCCGCTCGTGCAACGGCGAAGCATCGCCGCTCGCGCCGCCAACACTGCCGCTGCTGCCGCCGCCGCTGGGCGTCTCTGGGGTGGGTATGCCTTTGAGCACCACCCGGAAGTTTGCCGTTGCCGTGTTCGTCGCCACGGCGCACAGCAGCAGCCACAGCGTATCACGCGCCTCCTCCGGGGCGATGAAGAAGGGCGGGCAGCCGGGGCCAAAGCCGGTGGCGGTGCGGTCGAGCTCCGTGACGAAGTTGAGGCTTGTGTTGCTCATCTCCATCTCGCTCTTTGCCTTGCTCCTCTTCGCCCTCTGCCGCCGCACCTTCGCGAGGAAGCCGCCACTGCCACTGGTGTTCGCCACGTCCTCACCGCTCCTCACCGTCGGGTACTGCCGCGGGGCACCGAGCAGCTTGTCCGCGCGGAGGATGAGCTCCTCCAGACAGCTCGTGGCGTTGTGGTGGTACAGCAGCCCGGTGATGAGGCCGAGGCGGGGGATCTCCACCCACGTCATCTCCTCTGCGATCTCGACGGAGCGGATGCGGTTCGCCGGCGACGTCCACACCGCCGCCAGCAGCGGCAGCCAGTCCGGACGCTGCAGGAAGAGGCGGCCGTGCGGCACGTCGTCGGGCTCAAAGAGAACCGTCTTGAGGTAGAGGAGCGTACAGTCCAGGTCTTGTGGGTGAGTGTTGGGGAGGAAGACGCGGTTCAGCGCACGCAGCTCGTCCTGCCGCTGCTGCTTGTGGTCCTCGGCGATGCGGCGAGCTTGGCGCAAGTCCGCCAGCTCCTGCTGCTGCGCCTTCACCTCGAGCATCGTCATGTACCAGACACCCTCCGCCTCCTCCTCACTCACGCGTGGGGCGGTCGGGACGACGGTGTTGCCGGTGACAGGGTTCGCCGTGACGCTCGCCGTGGTCGGGAATCCGTTGCCGGTGGAACTGTGGGACACACCAAATGGCGTGTCGACGGCGTGCGTGCGACCTGACACGCCGGTCGGGGTGCCGAGGGAGCGCATCTGCGACTCTTTCGCGTCGCACGCCTTCCCCGCGGACGGTGCCACGGGCAGCGCTGGCGTCTTCTGCACTTTTAAATGCGGCATCGCATCACCGGTTTTCACCGTCACGGTGGTGGTCGCGGGGGCACCGTGGACGCCGTCGTGGCGCTTGACGACGGCAGTGGTGGCTCCTCTCTTCTTCGTGGCCGCTGCTGCTGCGGTGTTCGACTCCGGCGACAGCGGCGGCAGTGCGGGCGGTGCGGCAGCATCGCTCGCCTCCGCTGCCTTTGGCTTCTTCAGTGCTATTTTCTTTGTCTTTTTCACGCCCTTCTTCACCGCTTTCGTCTTCCTCGTCGGGTCCGGGCTGCCATCCGCCGCTGCCGTCGCGGCGGTCGTGGTGGTGCCAGTGCTGGGGTCGGAGGCGGAGTGGTGCTGGGGGTCTGGCGATGGCGCCAGGAAGGACGGCGAAGCCTCCGCCGGGCTCAAGGCACGGTTGCTGCCACGCCGGCTCAGCGGGGAGCGGGGGAAGTTGCTTCCCGGCTGAGGCTGTGTGAGCGGCGAGGATTCGGCCCCGGCCGCGGCGTTGGCGCGGCACCGTCGCTGCGCCTCCTGCGCCGCGATGGACTCCTCGGGCCCCACCGTCTTTGCCATCGCGACCAACTCATAGGAGGGCGTCTCGCACGGCGCGGCGAAGTCCAGTGTCGGGGTGGGCAAAAAGAGGTGCGGTGATCCGGGCTTGGACTGGATGGTCGTTGTGGAGGCCTCGCGCGACGTGCTGAGAACGCCGTCCACCGACGACGGCACCGCGGTGAGCGGCGCGTCGTGGCCCGCCGTCGTGTGTCGTGCTGGGCCCTCGTTGACCGGCTCTGACGCGGTGGAGAGGCTGCTCGGTGCCTCATTGCTCAGCGGAGGCGGCGCCGTGGTCTTCCGCTCCAGGTGCGAGTTGTTGGCCGACGGCGCCTGCGTCACGGCACCGCTGTTGAAGATGCTGCTGTTATCATTCCGGTTGTTGTTCGTCTGGTACACAAAGGTGCTGTGACGCGTGTTGTTGGACGACGACGCGAAGAAGGACGACGACGACGACGACGCTGACGACGAGTGCGAGGACGCCGAGGAGGACGTGCGGTGGTGGCGGCGCTCGTCGTTGCGGCGGCTGTGCGGCACCGTCACCCGCCCAGGCGACAAGGGAGAGTTGGGCCGCGTCGCCGACACCTTCTTCGGTGGGGCAGAGCCGCTGTTGGTGGACTTGCCCAGTGTTGGTTGCGCACCGTTGTCCGATGCACTCATCAGCGCCGTGTTCTGCCGTCCACCGCCCAGTGGGGAGTTGGTGCTCAGCTGGCTGTCTGCCAGGTGTGCCCCGCCTTCCCCCTCCACCGTTTCCCTGCTGTGACTCTTCGGGCCAAGGCCGCTGCTGTTGTCGACGTCGCCGTCGTGGTAGTGCGCCGGGTCGCGCACCCGCAGCCGGCCGTGACCGGTGGCAGTGCCACTCTCAGACTCCGGCGGGGCAGCGGCCGCCATCGCATCCAGTGCCACGTTGCTCTCCTTCATCTGCGATGGGGAAGAGGCCGCGGTGGGAGCGTCTTTGCTGCCAGGCGCCAACGCCGAGAGAGCCGGGGAGTCCCGCTCTCCCCTCGTCTTCCCCTTCACGTCGACGCCATCGCCGTCACCACCACCACCACCACCACCACCACTACCGTTGCCGCTTGTCGTTTTCATCTTGCTGCCACGGTGCAGCTGGACACGATTCGTGCCATCCCCATCCTCGTCGTCGTTGTTGTGTTCGTCTGTCGGTGAGGCAGGCAGGCTGGCGTAGAAGCGATTGTACTTGGGGATGCGCGGGGTTGGCTGCGGGTGGTGCGTGGCGGTGCCACCGCCGTGCTGGGCTTCATCGTAGGCCGGGCCGTCACTCTCAAAGAAGAGGTCGTCCAACTCCGCTGCCGCCGTCGCCTCATCACTTGGGGTGTTGCCTTCGTGGTAGAAGCTGCCGAGGGCGGTCAGCTGCAGCACCGGGGCGAGGCCGGCGTGTTTCTGCAGGAACATCGCCGTCGGCTGCGCGTACTCGGGGCAGGCGAGAAGGTGCAGGCCCCATGTACGGAGTACAGCGGAGATGACCGGCAGGCCGAACCACGCCGAGGCCACGCGAGAGAAGGAGGAGGTAATGTCCGGGTCTGGCCCGTTGGGGCTGCTGTGCGGGTTGGCGGGTCGCGGCTCCGTCAGCGACCGGTCCAGCCCCAACGACGGCAGCCCCGCACGTTTACTTCCACCACTACCGCCACCAGTGCCGTCGGCTTTCATTCCACCCGCTGCCCCGGCGGCTGCCGCGGTGGCGGATGCGCCGGCAGTCGCCGTGCCGCTGTCCGCGGGCGCGCCTTGGTTCAGCGCTGAGGGTCGCTTCCGGAGCGGGTCGGGCTGCCGCAGCGTCGTCCGCTCCTCTCGCAGCTCCTCTTCCTCCTCGTCGAAGAAGACGCTGATCTCCTCCAGCTCCACGGCGTCGCGCATCGGCCGGCCACCGATGCGGCGGATAATGCGGTACCGATGCGCACTCCAGTTGTGCGTTGCGGTTGCTGCTGCCTCTTCAGCCGCCGCGGACTTTCCACCGGTCGCGTTGGACGCCGTCTCGGTGTTTGTTGCCGCTGCTGCTGCTGCTGCTGCCTTCTTCGCCGCCGCCTGCCTCGACTTCTGCAGATTCGTGCGCACGTTCTTGAGGTGCTTGCGGATGTCTTTCACGATGCCGTGGAGGGAGCGCTCCTCGGTCCACGCCATGCTGCCCAGCAGGCTCTGCAATTCCTTCACCGCGGCCATGGAGGAACACTCAATCACCATGATGCCGCCGTACATGACATCCGTCACGACGCCCTCGCCGTAATTGTGCCGCGACGAGCGCTTGGAGCCGTCGATGTCGATCGGGCAGCGGGTGTACTGCCGCTCTTGCCACTCGAAGGGGTTAATAGAGACGCTGAAGCTGCTGATGCAGAGCGCCACGAGGACGCTCTCCGAGCTCGGCCGCAGGGGTGCGTAGCCGCTGCCACGCGGCGGGGAGGAATAGGTGCCGCTGAGGCCCGCAACACCCCCACTGCCCGCGTTGACATTGTGCATCGTGTCGCGGGAGGCCTTGCGGGAGCCGAGGCCCATCGCGTTGGGGTAGAGGAGGTTGTTGGTCAGCCGACCCGCGTTGGCCACCACCGCGTTGCGCACCACCGCCGGCACGCCGGACAGCTCACCCAGACGGGAGTAGGGCATACCCAGCGCCAGGGCAGAGACGCTGTCCTCAGGGAAGTGCATCGGTGCCGGCTCGCCACGGCTCCCGCTGCCATCGGCCCCCTTCTCCTGGTTGCGGTGGAAGCCCATGAGGAAACTGCCGCCGCTCAACAGCCCGCGGTGCTCGCCAAACTTGGCGTGCCCGCCGACCGCCATCGAGTTCTTGTCGACTTGCGCCGTGCCACTGCTGCTGTTCTTGTTGGCGTGCAAGAAAGAATTGTTCTGACTCCGCACACCGCCCAGCTCACCACCACCACCACCGGTGCGGGAGAAGCTGCGGTTCTCCACGTGGCCCATGACAAACTGACTGAAGGAGCGGTGCAGGGCATCTTGGGAGGAGAGGGCCATGCCATCCATCGTGGCGGCAGCTGCGGACACGCCCTCCGCGTGCATGGAGCTCTGCCCTGCCGCGCTCCGGTTGACGGAGCCGTTGGCGCAGAGTCCCGTCACACTGAAGTTGGCGTCGTTTGCTGAGGCAGCCACGCCCTCTCCGGCGTGAGCGCTGGCCTGCTCGATTTGACTCAACTCAAGTGACATGCCCTGCGTCTTGGCGACGGCGCGCACCAACGTGTGCAGCGACGGGTGGAAGAACTCCACCCGGTTCCACCGCACCGCCGTGACGCCAGGCGCGGGTTCGAGGTTACGCTTGCGCAGAAACTTTACGCTGCGGTCGTTGCTCACGCCGGTGCTGAGCTTAAAGGCGAAGACGTCCTTGATGCCCATGAAACGCGGGTTGCGGCTCATCATGACGTTGAAGTACTTCTCCCGCGTCTCCCACGGCAGCGCCATCACCTGCTCGGCCGTCAATGTACGCGCAGCCAAGCAGGACGGCGCGTCGTCCGCCGCCTTGAGGACTTCAGTCGCAGACGCAGCTACGGATTTCTTCGCGCCAGCCTTTGCCGCCTCTGCGCCGGCATCCTTCCCTGCCCCACTCCCAGCGCTGGCGGGGTACTGGTGGAGGGCGTTGTGCAGCGACGCGTTGCTCATCGCGACGCTGCCGCGCAGACCACCGCCGACGATCATCGCCGCGGATGCCGCCGGGAAGGACAGGACGGAGTTGGTGGACGTGCCGGCGGGTGCGCTGGTGGACGCCGCAGAGGGCCGCACCGCCGTAGGCGACGAGGCGGTGCTGCTCATGTAGAACGGCTCGATGGAGGTGGGCGACGACGTGCCGGCAGGCGATAGACCGTCCGTCGCGACTCCACCCACGCTGAACCAGTGGGAGCGGCGTGGCACCCGCCGGCCTCCGATGCCGGTCCACGTGGAAGGAAAGGCGGCCGTCGGTGCTGGGGAGTTCCCCGTGCTGCTCCGCGCCCCGCTCTGTCGACTCAGCCGCGAGAGGTGCTGAATGGGCGACCCGGGCGGGAAGTCGTCCGGGCCGCCGTTGGACATGTGGCTGACGGTGGTGGTGCTCGCCGGGTGGCTCTCCTCCACCCCGATCGCCTTCGCGATGGCGTGCACGAAGGAGACGGGGATGAGCTCCGGTGCACGGCGGTCCCAGCACCGGCCCAGCAGCCCGCGGTGCGTGACGTTGAAGCTGTCTACGGGCCGCACCGGGTCGAACTCCTCCAGCCGCCGCCGCTTCGTGTGCACCTCCTCGGCGTTGCGCTTTGCTTCCATGCGCTGCTGGTACTCCTTCGCCGCGGCGGCGGAGTCCGTCTTGTCGTGGTCGCTGATGGACGTCCGGAAGGTGGCGGTGTTGTTTTTGCTGACGGTGCGGGACTCCGCCGAGGGCAGCCGCGGCGGCATCCAGTCCTTGTCCGCGCTGCTGCTGTTGTTGTGCGCGGCGGCGACGTGCGCGGTCTCGGGCATCGGGATGGGGTCGAAGTGGTTCTCGCTGCGCCGCCGTACGCGGTCCTCCTCCTCCTCGTCGTCGTCGTCGTCGTTGTCGTCAGCATCGCTGCTGCTCGTGCCGACGTGCATCGTCAGCACACTGTCCTGCTTTCCCGCCTTGCACGAGGGCAAAGGTGGCGGTGGTGCAAAGGGGTCGTCGTCTTGGGCGTACGTCACCGGCTGCTGCTGCGGCGGCTGTTGCGCTGCCGTGCCGCTGCTACCGCCGGTGTTGTTGTGGTTTGGATTATGTGCGGTGTCTAGGCTGGACCGACGGGGTGACGTGGGGACGGAGCTGCGTGAGGAGCGCCGCTTGTCGGGCGGGGTGAACTCGTGGGTGCCGCTGTGAGGCCCCTGCTGCGTCGGCTCCGACGTGGGGCCGGCCGTGCTCTGACTCGTGTTGCGGGTTGGCTTCAGCTTGGAGGCGGTGTGGGACGGGGATTCCTTCGTGTCGTCGTGCGCATACGTCCCTGAAGAGCCCTCGGGGCGGATGGCTGAGGTTTTGCAGCCCATTTGCGCGGTGTCTTTTTTCTTTGTTGCTCGTCTTTTCAGTGAGGAACGAGGAGAGTGCCTATCAAGGCGAGCAAGAACGGTTAAGCAGTCGCGTACAGAGGTGAGAGGTAAAGATAGTTCTTAAAAAAAAAAGGTGAAGAAGAGAAAAAAAGAAAAGAGCGTTGCTTTTGAGAAGGGTGGAAAGACGTGATTGTGAATATAATAATAATAATAATAATAATAATAATTGAAGAAGGAAAAGCAAGCTAGACTAGTAAATGAAAAAGCTTGGATCTACTCACCAGCAAAAAAAAAAAAACAGAAAGACGAGAAAAACGAAAAGAATGGTGCTTCAGAAACAGTACAATGCCAAACAAAGAGCTTATAGTTAACTTTATGGTGCTTTCGACTGTAAGCTAGTTTTGAAGCGGTGGAAAAAAAAAGGAAAAGAAAAACGCAAGCAGTACACAGCACCAATGTGATTGGCAGAACGCCAGAGAGAGAAACGTTAGTTCGACAAGACAGACAAGCAGAGAATAACGCCACGGATCTGTTCCTAACACGCACTTGCAAAAGATTCGGTTCGCTTGGTGTGTGTATATAACTATCTACAGTATAAAAAGCAAAGCGTGAAAAAAAAAGAGGGCTTTTTTTTTTCGCCTAGATTCACGTGAATCAAAGCAGCTGGTACGCGAGTGGTGACAAACAGTCGAATTGTGTATAGTCCAACAAACAACGACAACAACAACAGCAAAAAAAAAAAATCAATACTCTCTCTGATGCTGCAACACAGTAACAGGTCTGCTATTGAGAGCAAAACTTCTAGGAGCAAGAAAGACACGAATAACAACAACACAAAAATGACACTTGATTTGATGAGAGCACAGAGTGAGGCAAGTAAGGCGCTCGCGCAAAGCAGAGGCGCGGCGATATATATATATATATATATATATATATACTTACGTTATACTGTCCGATGATCTTCTTTGTTCGAAAAACTAGAGAATATCCTTCTAAGGGAAGTAGAGACAGTCAATACGCCACGTACACGGATGTGGCGCGAGTGGCGAACAACAACAACAACAAAAAAAGGAGAGAAACAAAAGGAGATGAGAGAAGTTGTTTGGAGCGGTGATATAGAGCGAAAAAAAAAATAGTTGCTTTGCTATCACAGATTGTCAGCACTGTGTGTATAGGAGGTCGGAAAAAAACAGCAGGCGTGTCTCAATACTCTGTCGAGAAAAAAAAAAAGAGAACAAAAAACGTAACAGAAAAAAGGGCCAGTAGCAGTGTCGTGCGGGTAGAAAAAAAAAAGAAAAAATAGAAAAGAGAAAAGCGTGCTTGCTTTGCTGAGTGAATTGACGAGAAGTGTTTGCGAGATGAATGACGGCTACGTTTGGTAAACCAAGTGGCGTATTCTCAGTTTATCTTTGAAGCGAGATAGACGCTTCTGAGGCACCCGCACACGGACGTGCACAGATCAAACAACAATGGAGAGAGTAGACGTGCGAGAACAAAACTAAGAGCGATCGAGCCCGGAAAAAGGTTTAACAAGAAAAGACAACCAAAAGATGCTTGCTCTCCTTCTTCTTTATTCTCTTGTGTAGGTTTGCCGCGATCGTGCCAACAGCTGCGCGTTTTTGCAGCGTCCGTTCGCAAGGAGCGGAGTTTGACGCGATGGAGGCGAACGTGTGCTCTAATGCGGTTTCTTCACTTTTTCTGTTGGTGTTGCTTGAGCCACACACATACACACACACACCATCGGTTGCACACACGTTTTATGCGATGTGGTCGTGGAGACAGTAGAAGAAGGACGACACGTATGCGATATTCAGAGGACGAGGGTGACAAAGAGCAGAAGAATTGTTTATTCGAGGTTTAACGTCGCATCGACATACAGTTTTTCCGATTACGAGAAAAAAAAAAGGATTACAGGGACGGCATTCCAGCAACGTGAGAAGCCGTCAGCGACGCAGCCTGTGCGTACTTCACAAGCGAAAGAGGAGAGGCTGCGCTGCGCAAACGCACAGGTAGACGTCGTCTAGCTGTCGTAGAGCGAGAGGTATGGTCAAACTTCAAGGGAACATGACATCATATATATTATTTGTAAATATAATTGGTGGGAGCACGGTGGTGTTGTGTCCCATGAATCTTAAATCAAGTAAGTAGAAGACAGTACATCAACACGGAGTGCGCCAGCACGCACGTATAAAAAAAAAATGAACAAACACCAACACATCATCTGTGAATATGGAAGGAAAGGAAAGGAAGGCAACTGGAGAAGCTGGCTGCAGCGCGCGGCTTCGATGAGAGGGGATACAGCTTTTCGTTGCCTCTTCCTCCTCTCCTTCTCCCTTACGTTCTTTTTGCTGCATCGCATACACACACACACACACACAGGCGGAAGCGTTGTGTGCCGATTAGAATAGCCACCACTGACGCGGCTTGACAGCACCTTCAGCGGTGGCGAGCTCCTTTGGTGACAGAGAGGCCACGTCACGCCCAACGAGCGGATCCGCCGTGCTCGTGAGCTGCGCTGCCACCTTGTTCTGGAATTCCTTCACAAAGACGTTGCCGCGCTTCCAGTATTCGGAGTGATATTTGATGCGCATTTGAATCTCGTGCATCTCGCGCGCGTCCATCCGTTTCGACTTGGTGTAGATCATGAAGATCGGCACGCTGCTCACGCACACCAGCAGCCACGGTATTTGAATGGCCATCGTGCGCTAGAGAGAAAGCGTTCGATGCGGAGGCAGGAATACTAGATAGCTAGACGAGTGGAGACCGTCGTGACGTGCACGCATTTAAGAACTCGCACTAAAAAAAGAAAAAAAATACCGGATAGGAGACTGTGAGACTCAAAAAGGGGAGCGACACCTCAACGCCGCTGGTTTCTATTCTCTGGTGGGGGATGAGAGGGCAAAGGGAGAGCGTTGAGCAAGAAAGGAGAACTCCGTTGGTGCTAATGGTAGAGGAGGCAAAAGAAGAGAAAAAACTCACATGTGTCAAGCTTCGCCATCTGCGAAGGCGAAGAACAGAGTGGAAGCCACAATGCAGAAGCTTTTTTCTTTTTTTAAAGCGTGCTGTAGTGCAGCATTTTCACGCTGAAGGAATGCGAGGAAGAGCAGCTGCGGAGCATACTTGAAGTGAAACATCCGCACCTTTCTCGGTGTCAACACTGCCCGCCTGTTTCTGTCATTGGGTGCTGTGAGTTCGTCAGTGCATGGGGCAGCACCGGGGGAGTGTTGCCCCATGTCAAACGATGCAAAAAGGACACAAGTCGCACAAGGAAGCACAAGTGATTGGAGAAAATGAAAATGAAAACAAAAACAGCAAGTCACTCGCGTTGCAACAAAAGTAGAGAGGAAGAGAACGTCGAAAACCATATTCCGCTATCACTGAACAACCGCAAACTCTTCCCTGCTTGGTTTGTTGTTGCTTTCTGTGTGATGCTTTCACCCCGCTTACTGCACCACGCTCGCGTTGCGGCAGCGAATGAGAATACGTGAGCCTTGCTGGCGCCGCATGTGGATGATGGTGGGCTCCGTGATGCGCGGCATGGCCTCGCCGTCAATCTGCACACACAGGCTCGCCTGCACGCTGGTGTCGGTGTCGATGTGCGACAGGTACTTATCCACCAACTGACGCTGCGTGTAGGTAGAGTATTGGCCACTGGGGAACTGCAGGTCCTCTGGTGTGCAGAGGACAAAGGCAAACATTTCATGCGTCTGCAGGAGCTTCACCGACCCGCTCAGCCCCACGCCGAGCGAGCTGTAATGCAGGAAGCCGCCCATCGTCTGCACTTCGAAGGTGCGGTCGTTGATGGTAACCGGTTGCAGCGGCGGTGCCGGCAGCGGGACGTCTTCGCGGGTGGGGGCCGTGATGACCGGCGACGGCACCACCTCTCCGTTGCGCAGCGTCACGGGGCGGTAGTACAGTTCCCCGCCGCGCGGGTTCCATGGGTGGGTACCGGCGCCGTAGCAGCTCACGTTCGACACGACAAGCGACTTGGTGATGAAGGGCAACTGCAGGGCGATCAGGTCACGGCTGCCCGCTGTCGCCGCGTCGGCGGACGGACCAGCCACGGCGCCGTTTGCCGGTGGTGTGGCTTCGGTGGACCGGGTGGAGTTTCGCTTCGGTGTGCCCGTGACACCAGGCCGGGGGACGCAGATCATCGGCACCAGCTTGCACAGCTTTTTGCACCGCATCGCACCTCCAATGCCGAGCGAGACGTACACGGCTTTGTTTTGTGTGCGGGTGCTGCACACCGTCGGGTAGGCGCGCCGCGTCGCATCGAACTTCGTCGCCACGTACGCGTCGTAGCCCACGCTGAAGTAGTTGATGAGGCCGTAGGTGCTGACCTGCTTCGTGGCGTACAGCCTATCCCAGTCCACCAAGTTCACACCGTTGGCCACGTTGGCGGTGCGCACCACGCGGCTCCACATATCCGCCCCTCTGCTGCTGTTCGCACTGCTGCTGTTGTGCGGACTGCCGTTGCCGCTCGCGTTCGCGTCTTGCGTTGGGACGATGGCGCTGGAGCTGGTCGAGGCCAGGGGTGAGCTGACCCGCTCCGTCCGCACTGTGCGCTGGGCGAGCTGCAGCGGCACCAACGAGACTTCCCAGCGATCGAAGTTGACGCACGGGGCCGACACCGCCGTCATGAGCGCCGCCGCCACCTGCGACTCGCCGCCGTCGCCGCAGCCGCACAGCGCCCACAGCCCGGCGCAGCAGCCGCCGCCGCGTGGCGAGAAGCCGTTGCCGAAGCCGACGGTGTTGCTGTAGTCGTTCCCCGTGCCCAGCGGCAGCGGGGCCAGCGCCGGCAGGGTGAAGTACGGGTGTGCGGACACCGTGGCGAGGTCGGGGAGGCTGCGGCCGGCCGCGGAGTCGCTGTGGTACTGCTGCACCTGCAGCTGCTCCTCTGCGGTCAGAAAAGGCTGAAATTCAGCCTCCAGTTCCTTCTGCACCAAGTCCATCTGCGTCATGAGGAACGACACGGTGCCGTCGCCGCCGCACACGACCACCGTGCCGCGCTGCTGCCGCCCAGGCTGCCCTGGTGGGTGGTAAATGACGGCCTGCTCTTTAATGACGAGGCGGATCGGTGCCGGGTCGGCGAAGAGTTCTCCCGTGAGGGTCAGCACCCGCTTCACCCCCAACTCGTCCCGCAGGCCGGCCAGCACCACCTGCGACACCCCCGTTTCGCCAGACGACGGGTTCATGATGGCCAACACGTAGTGCAGCGAGGCCTCCACCCCGCTGTGGTAGCGCTTTGTGTAGCGGGTAATGAGCTGCATAACCGACGCCGCGGGGGAGCCGGGCGGGATGGAGCCGGTGGGCAGCGGCGCGGACACGCTGAACCCCCGCACCGACTCCTGTGCCATTCCGAGTGGTGAGGACGGGACGGAGGGCGGGTCCGTCTCAATCTTCACCTCCGTCGCCGCCAGTCGACCACCACCACCACCGCCGCCAATACGACGGCTGCCGCGGGTGGCGTTGGGTGGGATGTAGGCCGGCTGCAGCCGTGCCGCGTCTGCCGCGTCGAAGTGGACTGCGTCGATCGACCGCACCTCCGCCGGCGAGTAGAGCTGCCCGTCATCGCAGTGGGGGTCGAAGTTGGAGCTGGAGCTGGAGACGGCCGGGCCGGAGTGCTGCGGCGAGCGAACTTTCGGCGTCGTCGGGATGGCGGACGGGTGGCTGTAGGGGTCCATCGCGGTGTGCGACATGGCCATTAGCGAGATATGTTTTTTTTTTGTTAAAAAAAAAAGAGCAGTGGAGGAAGGTAGAACGGGAGGAAAACGAACACCCACGCCGATAACGATCGCAAAGGGAGAAAAAAAGATATCGAGTAAGGGCAGGAGGAAAAAACCTCGACACCTGGAATGCAACAAACACAGTAAAGTTTGCAAGGGTAAGCTTAAATGTAGAGGAGGCACCGAGTAATTTGAGGAACACGAGGAGCAAAGAAAAAAAAGTAGAAATACACAATGGAGAAGTAGCGGCAATAGTTTAGTTGAGCTGTTAGTCAAGTTAGCTCCTGTACTTTCGCACCGTATAAATAAGGGGAAAACACACAAGAAAAAGGGAATGCGAGGAGGCGGCGCACCACTAAAGAAGAGGAAGAAAAGAAGTAAACAAAAAAAGAACACCGGAGTAATGGAGGCGTCGCTATTCTGCTCAACGCACTTATTCCACCCCGTGATTATGAAAATGTACAGAGCAGATCCCACGCTCCAAACGCGCAATGTGTGCTAACGTGGAGCTTCTTTCGAGTTTGGAAAGAAGGCAAGGGGGTGAGAGAAAGAGGGAACAGAAGCAACAGTCAAACAAGAGACCTGCACATAGAGTATGGAAACGCAAAAAAAGAGTACTACTGTTGCTGAATAATGACACTGCACCCCTCGCAACTGCGATCCTTGAAAAATGCAGGCGCAAAGCGCGTGCAGCTCCTGTGAACGTGAACACCACAAATATGCGACACAGAATGCGACAAAACGCACGGATGGCTTTGTGCACTCTATTTTTGGGGCTGCTAGTGCTCATGAGCCACGCCGGTGGGTAAACACGTTTCGCTTCGTTTGCAATTGATTCTGGTAAAAGGCTAAGCAGCATGAAAGAATTCCTCTCCCCACAGACTGTATTTAACACACACCCATTCTTTTCCTCATCCAGTTACTCTCCGTCGCTGCACAACACCTGTGTTGGAAACATACAGGCACAGGCACCTTCCGCACACATCATCTGCTTCTCTCCACACTGCATTTTATTTTTGGGGCACATCACTTCTCGCTGAGGATCAAGAAGACACTCCAGTCCCGTGCGAGCTTGCCCGGCTCCGCGGTGACGCCCATCGACACATTCACGTGCGACGTACGCAGCATCGATTCCAGCCAGCCCAAGTCCGCCACGTAGCGGTACGTGTCGCTCACGTACCGTAGGCTGGCCCGACCAGCTGGCACGACGACGCTTGACACCCGTGCGACAGCGGCCCGCGCCGCCGACGACGACGACGACGACGACAGCGCGGTAGACGGTGTCGTGTCAAACGCCGGTGCAGTCGGCAGCTGCGGCATCGGTGCGCGGTGCACCGCCGACGCGTGGTGCGTTGGTGCTGCTGCTGCTGCCGTGGCGGCGATGTTCGCTGGAGGCTCGACAGCTTGCGTAGCGGACTCACGGTGCCACACGCTTCCAATGGCACCCGCCACACCGGCGTAGGCGTGGGTGATGGTGGTGCCAAAGCCACGCAGGTAGTGCCACGTGACGGGCAGAAGACCCACCAAATCCTCCTTCGGCGCGGCATCGGCACTGTCGGGCCGCGGTGTCGAATCCACCGCGGCAACTGCAGCAGCAGTGGACGCAGCGGCAGCGCCGTTGAGGGAAGTGGCGACACCTGCGACAGCGCCACCACCCGCCCCGGCCCCTCCATCCGTGTCGGTGGTGTGCCTCGCCTGCGCACGGTAGCGGGCCAGCCGCTCCACCAGCGGGGCGTACACCAGCGGCGCCACATCGGCCACCTCCACGCCTACCGTGGTGCCGTTCGCCGACGTCGCGAGCCGCAACGCGAACTCTGGCACGTGCGGCAGCGGCCGCCAGCACAGCCCGGCGTCCAGCGCCGTCTGGTGCAGCGTCACCAAGTTGGCGCGCAGCCGCACGCTGAGGTCGAGGTAGCCGAAGGAGGAGCTGATGGAACAGCTCATGCGCCGCAACACGTCGACGTGGCCGGAGAGGGCGGTGCCGCGGCCCAGCTGCGCACTCCAGCCCCAGTACACATTGATGCCGCGCGGTTTGCGGTAGCGGTAGGAGAGACCCACACCCGTCTTCACGTGCCGCAGTCGCCACCACCGCGTCGTCGCGTGGGCGACGTCAGCGGCCACGTCCGCCGCCGCGCGGTTCCACAGCCACTCGTCTGAGGTGTCGAGCATGCAGCGTTGGTACCAGTAGTACCACGTCGGCACCGTAGTGGGGCCTGCAGCACGGTCAGAGCTGGTCATCTCCTCCACAGCATTGTTGCTCACCTTAGAGGACGTACTCACGTGGGACGCCGTATCCCTTACGGCCTGTGGGAGTGACGTGCCTTTTTCAAGTCTCGCGGTGTTTGTTGTTGTTGTGGGCGTGGTGTTCTGTGCATTTACCACTTCGCGCTTTTGGGACGGCGACGGCGCTGACTTCTTCGCGTCGGTGGCGGAAGAAACCGGCGCGGCTGCTTTCTCCATGGCTGCCGTATGCTCCGACGAATGGATCGACGACGAGGTGTGTTTATTGCTGGTAGCCGCAGTCTCCGCCAGCGGAGCGCTGCTTTTCGGCTTTGGACGCTCTGCTGACTTCTCCGCGCCGGCTTTACTCCGCCCGGTTGTGGCTGCTGCTGCTGCTGCTGCTGCTGCTGCATCCTTCGCCAGTGGATGCGGAGCACCGGCACTGTCTGTGGTGCTGCTGGGGAGGTCCGCACCCGCCCTCGCCGCATCCTCTGTCGGATTCAGCGTGTCGTCCGGGGTGCGCTTGCGCCGCCCCAGCATGACGACAAAGCTGTGGATGTACACCACCGGGTCGTCGACCAGGACGGAGTTCTCGGTGATCTCCGTCCGCATCACACACTCGCACACCGGCAGAATCGCGTCCCCAGACAGCAGCGGTGTAAAGCGGAGGTTGAAGACGCCAGTCCACCGCTTGGCCCCCCAGTACCAGAAGCACTGAACGGTGTTGGAGATCTGGAAGCCGCCGCGGCTCTTGTACGCCACCACGGGGCCCATGCGCCGACGCTGCGTGTGTGGTTCCTCTGCTGCCGGCGCAGCACCACCAGCACCAACAGAGGCGGCGGATCCGTTGACGCCACCCACACCATCCGCAACACCGTCGGCCGCCGCCGCCGCCGCCGCCGCCGCAGGCAATGTTGTGTTGTTTTCAGACGGGCTGCGGTTGTTCATCGAGTTGGAGGCAGAGGCGGGGTTTGACCCGCTCGCACCGCCTGCTGCTGCTGTGGCAGCCACACTACCAGGGGCCAATGCCGAGACGCCAGCTTTTCCTTTCACCACCTCCTCTTGACGGTAGAGGATGTTCGTCTGCTGGTAGCCGACACCGGTGAAGAGGCCCAGCAGAAGACCGAAGGAGCCGTTCTGGTACACGCTGTCAAAGCCGTACATGGTGCCTGCCGCCCCCCACTGATGGTTGTACCGGGCCAAGGCCGGTGCCGCGGTGCTCGTGGCGGACAGGAGTGGACTGCGAGGCCGGGGTGTGGCACCGACCGCCGTCGACGCCGTCGCACCCGCCTTGGGCGTGGCAGTGCCGCTGTGCCCGCTCGAATGGCTGTTATTATTGTTGAAAAGATAATTGTTATTGCTGTTCGGGCCTACTCCCGCCCCTGCAACCAGCGCTGGCACGCCAGTGTTGTCCCCTACGGGCATCAGCAGCGCGGTGGGGGCGGTGGTGGCGGACGGGGCACCGCCGCCAGGTCCGACTGCAATCAAGGCGGAGGTGCCTGTCACGGCGGTCGGGGACGGTGTGGCGCCGTAAGGCAGGAACAGACCGCCGCCCGGAGACGCCGTGGAGGCAGCGTCGTGGCCGCTACCCGCCCAGCTCTCCCCATACGGCCGCTGCAGCGAAGCAGCAGATGCATCCTCCGCCGACCGGCCCTCACTCCACTCTGCAGAGCAAGTCCCTGCGGCTGCCCCCGGGGTGTAGTAGGGGGAGGCCGCTGCGATGAGCGCCGTTTCCGCCTGCGCCGCGATGAGAGGAGAGGCGGACAGCGGCGCGTCAGAGGCGTCGTACTCCGCCGTCGCCGTAGCGGTGGCAGTCAGCGCAGGGCCATCGGAGGCGCCACTTCCATTTTGCGGACTACCACGCACCCGCGCCGCCTCCCGCCGCATGCTCTCCTGCTGCGCGAAGGCAGCCGCTACGGCGGCTTCATTGGCAGAGGTGGCGTCCACCACGCTGTAGCTCTTGACGTTTGGTGCGCTCTGGAGAACGGAGGCGGCGACGGACTTCACGGGGGCCCAGTCGATGATGCGGAGGGGTGCGGGGGAGAGTTGGTAGTCGAAGGTGCGGTGCAGGTTGGTGTCAACGGACATTTTTTACTTAATATGTATATAGTTAAATAGTGAGTATGTGACGGTCTTTTTAGTTCCGCTTTTCCCTTTTTTTCTCTCCAACGGTTGTGAGTCAGTATGAAGAGAAACGAAGAGTCAGTGGAGCACTCTTGTTTCCTTTACTGGCACAACAAGGAAATAACACACACACACACACACAAAGAGGAAGTGCAAGTACAAAAAGATAAAGGAAGAGGGTTGAGGACACTCTTACAACACACTCCACCAGTCTCCAAGCAAGTAAACGAAGAGGAAGCGCACCACTGTCTCAACCCCGTTACACTAATTATTAACGGCTTGAACAGCAACCGTGGGCAAAAAAGAAAGGATCGAAAAGAATACGGATCTAGTGGTTTCAGCGATTAGCCTGATACGGTGGAAGCTTCTTTTATGGAACACGCTATATAAGCAGTGTCTAGTATGCAAAGTGGAAATGAAAGTACTGAGGAAGCTAATGAAAGAGAAAAGGAAAAAAAATGAGGACTAAGAAACTAAGGAGCTTGTGTAAAAAACAAAAAAGAGAAGGAAATGAAAAACAGGTGAAACGATACTAATACAGAGAATCGGAAAGAACCAAAGGTCTGCGAAGAATGCAGACTGTAGGTATATGAGAAAAAGAAGAAGAAAAAAAAAGAAAAGAACGGACTGAAAATACTACGTGAAGAGCAGTCTACGGATGGAAGCAGTTGAGGGGTACGTATGTGAGAATACGCCTGCGTTGCACCTTTACGCAATGCTAGCTAGATGTGAGATCCAGTGTTTGCTAGTAGAAATGATGGATGATGGCAGACTGGTAGTCATGCAGTCAGATGAATCTATGCTTTTTGTTGCTGTTGTTGTTGTGGTGGGACTCAAGGAAAGCTTCTTCAACTCGCAGTGACAGACAGTAAGTGGGAAGTTCGCCAGGAGACACACACACACACACACAAACAAAAAGAGAAGAAAGAAGTGGAGTAAACTGTAAGATCTGCGCTACTAGTCAACGCCAACAAGATCGTTTGAAACAAAGAAATCAGAAGACGAGTGGGCAAAAAGAGTGTTTTTGTAGAGTTGCATAGAGTGCGTACGAATAGCGGAGCATCAGGGGCCGTCATGCTCTGCAGGAAAAAAAAATGGTGCAGGTTTATTTGAACGCCTATATATGCACAGACGCTCAAATGCACGCAAGTCACTGTTTTATACTCTGGGCAAGAGCCGACTCCTTCAAATGACAACAGTAACAGTCATAGTAAAATCTGGCGATGCTTGTGGAAAGAGGGAGGGAAATGTGGGTTTTAAGTGGGTCGCACGGGGGTATCGGGGCAGCTTCCCGCTGCCTTGCTCCGCGGTGCCTGTGCGTCGCCCAACCCATGATCCCTTCCTCCCAGATGCATCGCCACGTTAATCTATTCATTTTTTTCTATATTCTTAGCATACTACTCTAAACTCAACGGCAACTTCCTTCGTTTCGCTTTTTTTGTTTTTTTTTGTTTTTCTGCTCACTGAAAAATATAGACTTATATGTGCATTTACCAAGTGGATTTCCTGCCCTCTCGGGCTAAAACTACCTCGCGCAACGTGACGAGGAAGGTGAAAGATGTAAAGAGAAGGTGCAGTCAAAGATGCAACTCCAAGAACTTCACCTCCGGTTACACATACAAGGTGACGACAAGAGAGAGAATTATCGTTCAACAAAACTCGAAGTGGTGTGAGCTGCGCACACACGCACACGCACGTGAAGACGTGGTATCTGTTGAGGTTAAAACGTAAAACAAGAAATCCACCTGGGTCCCGTTTTGAGAAGTTAATTTGCCAGCTTTACCGTGATGGAAACAATAAAAAAACAATACACATACTCGTGAATATGTTCCAGTGAAGACGAGATAAAAACAAAAAGACAAGGAAAATATTCAGAGAAACAAGGAGCTAAGACTACTAAGGTGTGAGTGAGAAACGAAAAAAAGAAATTACGAGAAAACGGAAAAAAAGTAAACAAACTGCGTGACAAAAAACGACTTTCTATTTTTTGTTTTTATAATCAGGGAGAAGAAGTCTGGCAAGGAAGATTGTACTACACGTTCCTTCCCGTCTGCCTGCCTTTCCTCCTTCTCCTCATTCAAAGCGTTTTTTTAATACAGACATCGGTCGTTTTATTTGTAAGGTTAATTAAGGCTTTCAACCCTTGAGGGTCTCCAGGTACGCAATCACGTCTGCGCGCTCCTGCGGCTTCTTCATGCCAGCGAAGGACATCTTCGTGCCCGGCATGAACTTCTTCGGGTTCTCCAGGTACACGTCAAGCACGTCGGGGGTCCAGATCACACCGGAGTCGGCGTTGGCCTTGCTGTATGCAAAGCCCTCGATCGTGCCGGAGTGACGGCCGACGAGGCCCCACAGGTTCGGGCCCACACCGTTCGCACCACCCTGGTTGGCGGTGTGGCACTGGGCGGCACGACCCTTGAAGAGCTTCTCGCCGCGAGCGGCATCACCGGGCGGGAGGGGAGCGCGAGCCTTCGGCGGCATTTTCTTTGAGGGATCTTGTTAGGGTTATTTGGGGATATAGAAAATGAAATCCTAGGAGCGTGATGACTCTATACACAAGAGGGTGGAAAGTGGGTACATGGAGGTACGTAATGATGGAATGCGTCAAACAAGTGAACAGAAAAGAGATGAAGAAAAAAAAAAGCAAGAATGCAGTGAGCGCAGCAATGCGTTAAAGGTGCGTAAAAGATAAGCGGGAGACAAAGGAGGGGGAAAAAACAAATGTAGGTGAGTCATGTAGAGGAACAGTCAGCAAGGATATCACTGCTGTGTGTTGCCCACTGTTTTTTTTTTCTTGCTGCTGTGTTCACCTGCTGTGGACACCTTTACAACAATCCTATCCACTCTGCGCTCGTTCCACTATAGATCTGCCGGGAAGCAAAAGGGCATTTAAAGCATGCGACTGTGCATGTTCACTTCGTACTATCGAAGGAAGGATGCCACGTTCGGGTCAAATACCGCTGTTTGTGTTTTCTGTTTTTAGCTTTTCCTGATTCCTCTTGTTTTCCCGTCATGGCTGCTGAGAGCTTCTGCATAAAGGCTCGACTATTTTAGTAGCGAGCGCAAGCGACGACCACCGCAGCAGTGAAAAGAAGAGAAGAAAGAAGGAAAGTATTGCTGTGCCTCCGTGTGTTTCCTTTTTTTCTTCTTTCTGTTGTTGGAGACACCTTTTTCTCTTGACACCATCTCTGTCTGTATTGTCAAAAAAAAAATGAGCAAAAGAAAGATAATAGTATGTATTACATCCGCGACCTTCGTTTCGAGACAAGCATGCGTTTGCTTTGCCTGGATACAACCGAGGACACAGTTAATTGCAGGTTGCAATAGAAGCGGTGTCATGGAGAGAAAAAAAAAGAATAAGATCACGAGGACGAGAACAGCATGACTTTATTTGTATGTGAGTAATTTGGTGGGATTGGTGAATCTCTTTTCCTTTTGAAGAAAAAGAAAAAAAGAAAACAATGTGTCCTTCTCGTTGCGAGAAGGGCTTCTTTCTTTTCGTGTAATCTGAAAAGCAGAAAGCAACCAAATACTCTGTTGCAAACGTGGGCCACCGCACGCCAAACACGACTTAGAAAGGTACAAAACATAACAGATCAAGAAAACTAAGTCTAAACAAGGATCCTACGCAAAGGAGGAGATAATACTAAAAAAAAAGAACCGGCACTCGTTAATCGAAAACAAGAAGAAAGAAAAAGTTTATTTTTTTGATAAGGTTTAATGCAAAACAACGGAACAGCTTTCAGGCTACGTGAATGAATACTCCTGCTGTGTGGTCGTCAGGGCGAAAAAAAAAAAAGAGAAAGACAGGTGGCGTGTGAAGATAAAAACCCTCCTCAAAATGCAAAGAGACGGAAAGTAGCGTCGTATGAGACGTGAAAAAGTGCAGGGTTGAAAAAAGGGTTGTTCGACATGCCACTCTGTCGATATCTTGCTTGCGAGGTGCGCCTTTCTCTACTTTTTCTTCCTTTTTTTTTGTGTATGTGTTGTGTGTGTGTTTCCAGCATCTCCTACGGTTGTTCACCTAAACCACAGCTCACGTTACGCTGCCTGGTCTCCAACACTTTGCGGCCTCACCTTTCTTCTTCTTCGTTGCGTTGTCTTCGCTTCTGTTCTTGCTCTTTGCCTTCACCTTTCAGCCCTGCGAAAGCGCATCTGTGGCAGACGGCGAGGCGAGGCCCTGCAAGGGAAAGAGAGAAGAGAGGAGAACAGCAAGCACAGGGCAGAAGAAGAGAAAGGACGGCGCAACATATGTTGAAGAGGGGTTACACAGATAAACAAACAAACAGGCATCTTAACGTCGGTTGTGTAGTCGTAGAGGTCATTGTTGAGGGGGAGACCGAGAGATGAGATGACGAGACGGTGGTGGAAGTGATACCGCAAAAAGAGGGTGCGATAGGAAGTGGAAAAAGCAGAAGACAAGAGTAGGAAACAGCGAAGAAGAGACGCGCAGCTTTTCTTCTCTCGTTTTGTCCTCGTCTACTCTCGTGAAGCATTAAACACCAAGGAAGAAATTATGACATTAAAAAAAAGTAACACTGGTGGGTTGTGTTTGTTAGCTCCTCCACAGTCGTATAGGAAAAGTGGAAGAAGCTTGTGTACCCCGCTTTGATCGTGCTCTCCCCTCTCTCTCGCCCTCCTCCTCCTCCTCCGCCCCCCTGCGTGGGAGCTTCGGCTTTCTTCACATGTGCACACACGTCATGGGCTTGTACGCATGCTTGTACGAGTGCGTGTAGCCGCGTGGCCCCTGAGAAACAGGCGCCGGTGTGTGCACAGTATCGTTTCAGGATTTGAGGGTCTCCAGGTACGCGATGATGTCCGCGCGCTCCTGCGGCTTTTTTATACCAGCAAAGGACATCTTCGTGCCCGGCATGAACTTCTTCGGGTTCTCCAGGTACACGTCAAGCACGTCGGGGGTCCAGATCACACCGGAGTCGGCGTTGGCCTTGCTGTACGCAAAGCCCTCGATCGTGCCGGAGTGACGGCCGACGATGCCCCACAGGTTCGGGCCCACACCGTTCGCACCACCCTGGTTGGCGGTGTGGCACTGGGCGGCACGGCCCTTGAAGATTTTCTCGCCGCGCGACACGTCGCCTGGCGGCAGGGGAGCGCGAGCCTTCGGCGGCATTTCTTCTTTTCTTTATCTTTTTTTTTTTTGTTTGTGTGTGTACGTGTGTGAAGGTGTGTTCGTGAAGAAGGGGAACTACGAGGTCCGCGATGGTGGAAGCTCTGAAGAAAGCGAAGAGAGCAGCTTGTGTGTGTGTGTGTGTCTATTGGGAGGGGAGGGGACAGTGTGGCTACCATACGCAACATGCATCGAGAAGAGGGAAAGGCAAAACAGACACGAGAGCAGGGGGGTGTTTAACGTGAAGGTTTTTTTTTTACATTGTTTTGTAGAAGTGCATGTTGTTGGTATTGTTTGCTGCCTCGCTTTTGGTTGACTCAGTAACACTGAGGTACAGCGGGGCAGCATCGGGCGCTGCCGTCCTCTGCCACAGCAAAGCTGAACTCAAACAACCTGCCACACACACACAAAAAAAAAAAACCGTTGAGCCGTCCTCCAAACGACCTTCGCCGACACAGCTGTTGAAGACGAGCTGCATTGTCGTCTCCGCTGTTGAGCAACACGCTGTGCGTCTCTTCAAACGGGCTCCGTCGCGGACGCTTTCAAAGCACCAAAAACCACACTCTTGTGTGGTCAATTTTTTTTTCTTTAATGAATGGTGTTAAAGCATCAGACGATGCGTCTTCTTGAATTCGACAGCAATTGATATATAGAAATGAACAGCTTGGCAATTGGGCAACGCAGAAGACCAGCTTTGCCCGCAAGAG
Organism: Crithidia acanthocephali; assembly: GCA_000482105.1. Lineage (NCBI taxonomy): Eukaryota > Euglenozoa > Kinetoplastea > Trypanosomatida > Trypanosomatidae > Crithidia > Crithidia acanthocephali. Next base: position 4,824 of record AUXI01000029.1, on the reverse strand, counting down.
TTCAAAAACAAAACAAAAAGAACAAATGCACATACCAGTCTTCTCTATTGTTACAGTGGGGTAAGAAGAAAGCACACACATACAAAAAAAAAAACAAGACAAGACCAGCTGTACAGATAAAGAAAAACGAGGTTGATCGGCTTGGAAGAAAAAAAAAACCCAGAAGGAGGAGTGACGCAGCTAAAACAACAAGGGAAACAAGAGAACGCACGACACTGCCAACAACAGGACTCCACTGGAAGCTTTCTTAGCCTTCCCCCTCCCCATGAAAGACTGCAGGTAACAGCACTACTGAGACACGAACTACAATGACAGTAAAGTGGACGCTGTTTACTTGCGGAACCAGCTTGATGGGGGAAAAAGAAGGCAAGCAACGGCGAGAAACAGTAAGGGCCTGTAAGAAGACAACTACGAGTACAGAAGTGAACAATGAAGAAAAAGAAAGAGAAAGGATCGGATCATCAGTAGGAGAAAAAAAAAGGATTACAATAACAAATGAGAGATGAGAAGAGATGAGGGTAATCGAGGCGACAAGCAGTGTGTGCGTAGGATCGACTAGCTGGTCGAAGGCGGCGTGGCAGGTAAAATGAAAGCTAAACAACAATAACAAACAAGAAAGAAGCTCTTCTCTTGTCAACGGTAGAGGGGAGCGACATCGGAACAGAGGCGGTGGAAGCTAAAAGTCAAGGACACGACGAAGGAGATAAAGCACGCACATCGAAAAAGAGATCCAGAACATGTCGCGGGGTCCTTCGCTTCACAGCACATGTATACCAAGGTGCAAACAAAAAAAAATGAAGGAGTTGCAGTTGAACCCGTTGCTGACACGTGTGCTCAACGGTCCGCTTTACCTTTTTCTTCTGCGTTCACGCCTCTCCAAGTCTTTTCACGCGTATAGAAGAATGAGAGAGAAAAGATCAATGGCTGCCGCCGGTCTTCGCCGTCAAACACACACGCACACAAATGAGGATCGAAGAAATGGAAATCAAATGAGAGAGAGAAAGAAAAAAGTAAAAAAAAGGAGAAGATACGAGGTTGCTCTTTGTATTGAAAAAGACGAAGATAATCTACGCTGAGGTCACCGTAATATACAAGAAAAAGAATGAAGCAGATGAATGTGAAAAACAAAACAACAAGTGAGAAACAAAGGAATGAACAACAGGATGAGCTGTTCAGAGACGTACAGTATCTACGATAGAATGGAAAGGGGGGAAAAGCAAACAAACAAAACAAACCAAAAAAAAAAAAACAAACTGAAACAACGAAGGGGCTTCTCAACTCAGACAGGAGTATAAATTGGAAAAAATACACTTCAACTCTCTTAAACAGACGCAAGACAAAACAGAAGAAGAAGAACAACAACAACAAGAGAGCAATCTGTCACGTTTACGACACCTTCGAAGAAGTGTCCCCGCCGTCGTTTGCCACAAAAGATACACGGCGACGACGCGGCACGCGAAACTGCGCCGGGGTCGCGGTGTTTTCTAAGACGACACTGCAGTCTCGCATGTTGGAGTCCTCCATCATGCGACTCCGCTCCGCCGCCGTGCCGCCGTTCATCGCCTCATCCTCGGCGCGTGTGTTGACGATGTTCAACACCTTCAGCTCCGGCAGGTTCATCACCCCCTCCAGCCCTCTCGTGTTGACGCGGGTGTTGTTCAGCTGCAGCTCTCGCAGCTTACGGCAGCTGCGCAGGCACGTGACGTCGCTGATGTGGGCGTTGTCGGACAGCTGCAGCACCTCCAGCTTGGCGAGTGTGCCGAGCTCGTGGATGGTGGCGTTGCGCAGCAGCTTGCACAGCTTTAGGTACAGCGTCGTGAGGCACGGCGCGTTGGCCAGGAAGGCGAGCTCATGCACGCGGCTGCTGGTCAGATCCAGCAGGGTGAGACAGGGCATGTCCCGCAGCCCTATCAGGCGAGGCGAGGTCACCCAGCACTCCAGCGCCGGGGCAAGCCCTTTGTTGTCACGCCGCTCTCCCCACCGCCACACCAACTCCTTGAGTCGCCACAGTTTCTTTGGCACCGTCTCCATGTCCTCCACCACGGAGTCGCTCAGGTCCAGGTGCTCCAGCACGGGCAGCTTGTGGATCTGCCCGAGGACAAAGCCGCTCGTGTTGCGGTTTGAGCGGGCGAGAATCTTCTTCAGCGCGATGGCCCCGCCAACCAGAAACTGCAGCGACGCGATGCTCGTCTGCGAGATGTCGAGCGACTGCAGCGAGGGGATCTTCTCAATACCACGCAGCCCGTCCACGGTGACCAGCGTCTCGACGATGACGAGCTCCTTCAGCGTGTTGATGTTCTGCAGCAGTCGCAGGTCGAAGACGTCGGTGTAGGAGAGGTCCAGCATTGTCAGGTGGGACAGCAGGTGGATGTCGCCGATGAGGCTGAGAAGGCCGCTGGTGTTGGAGTCGAACTCGTGCTCGTCGTCTTCGTCATCCAGGCTATCCGTCAGGTTTGTAATGACGAGCGTCTGGAGGGTCGGGGCGAGTTGGGCAATGCTGCCGATGCCGCCGTTCTCCACCCGCGTGCGCTTCAGGTAGAGGTGCTTAATGGACTTGCTGCGGCACAGGGAGTGCACGCTGCGCAGCGTGTTGAAGGACAGGTCGAGCGTCTCAAGGGTGGTGATGGCGGCCAGGCCGGCAAAGCCCGCCTCGGTGTCGCGCCACTCCATTGAGTCCCCCGGCGGCGGGCCGTCCATCTGCGCGCGCCGCTCCTGGATGATGTCCTGACAGTTCTTCAGGCTCAGCCACTGCGCCTTGATCGACTTCAGCGACCGACTCTTCTGCAGGACGGAGAGGTCCTCGATCTTCGTCGTACTCACGTCCAGCGTGGCCAGCCTCGGCATCTCGCCCACGCCGACGAAGCCCGCATCGTTCACCTGGCAGCTGTAGAGGATCAGCGTCTGCAGCGAGCGGGACTTGGCGAGCTGGCAGAGCGAGGTCACCTTGGTGCGCGCGATGTTGAGGGTGGTGAGGGTCGGCACCCTCTCCAGCCCCGCCACGCCGGCGTTGTCGACGCGCGTTCCGGTGAGGTAGAGGTCGTTGAGGGAGCAGCTGCCGGCGAGGCACGTGACGTCGCTGACGGGGGTCATGCTGAGGTCCAGCCGCCGCAGACGGCGCACCTTCTCCAGGCCCTTAATGCCGTCGTTGCAGATGTTGGAGAACTGCGCGTCAATCTCCTCAATGGCGCAGCGCGCACCGGGGGCCGTCGGCGTGACGAGGGGGAGAAGCGCCGTCAAATTGCGCATGTGCGAGACGCAGATAGAGCGCAGGGTGGGGATGTTCGCCAGGCCGCGCAGCCCCTCACTGCCGATCGTGCTGCCTTTCAGGTTCAGCACGCGCAGGTTCAGCGACTGGGCCAGCGTCGAGCCGACACTGTTGAAGGTTGACATGGAGAGGTTCAGTTCCTCCTCCTTGAGGTAGGTGTTCAGCGTCGCCGCCTCCTCGGCGTCCGCGTCCGGGCCGGAGGTGCGCACGTCAGCGCCGAGAGGCTGGTAGCTGTCCCGCCCGGCGTTGAAGCCGCCCTGGCCCTCGCGGCTGCGGCTCGTCGCGAAGCGCCCGTTACGGGTCAACGCCGAGTCGGGCCGCGCGTGCGCGCCGCCGCCGCCGATGCCGGCGCCGTTTCCAGAAGACGCGGACGGGCTGATGAGCGATGGCGGGGAGGTGGTGGCGGTGGGACCGGCGCCGGCCCTCGCGCCGTTGCTGCTCGGCAGCCCCACGGCCGTGGGGGAGATGGGCTTGATGCGGTTGGTCTGCGTGGCGAAGGTCGGGACGCTGATGACGGTGTTCGTCGTCGGCGACGGCGGCGTGGACTTCGTCAGCGTCTCGGCCGGCTTCGTGGCTGCAGCGGATGGTTGCTGCTGCTGCTGCTGCTGCTGTGGCGGCGACTTCTGCAGCGACGGCGCGGGCCGCGGTGACACAAAGGTTGAGTTCTGCTTCGGTGAGGTCTTGGCCGGTGGGGTGGCCATGCCGGCGGGCTTCGGCGGGTTAAAGGCGCTGCCTTTTCCTGTCTGTGCCTCGTCGCTGGAGTTGAACACCGGCAGCGCCGTCAGCGGGGACTTGTCTTGTGCCGCCGCCCTGGTGGTCACGGCGGGGCTAGTCGAGCTGCTCCGGGCGGCGTCACCGTTGCGCAGCGGTGCCCTCGCCAGCGGTACTCGCTGACTGGCACTCAGACCCACCGCGTTGTTGTTGCCTCCTTTGTCGTTGCTGTCAAGCGACACGTTGTCGCTGACGTATCCCTTGTCCTTGTCCTTGTCCGACAGTATCGCAGCTGCTGACGAGGCGGCCGGGGAGCGTCCATTGCTGTTGCTTTGGGTGCTTCCTTTCCGTGCGTCACCGGCATTTGGCGAGGAGGTGTCCTCGGCAGCATCGTCGAGGTCGTCCAGCGTGTGGCTCTTCACAATGCCGGCCAGCGTTGCCGGCTGCCGCGACAGCTGCGGCGTCGGCGACCTCGACCCGGACGGATTGTTCGCGCTGCTGCTGTTGTGGTTGTTGGCTTTGCCGCGGGCAGAGGTGTTCAAGGAAGCATCCGCGCTGCTCGTTGGGGAGTTCGACGTGTTCGCCGCACCGCCGCCGTCCTTCTTGTTGGCGCTGAAGACGCCCGCGAAGCCTGGCAGGCCGCGGCGGCCGGTGGAGGTGGTGGCGGACGTGGGCGGCGTGCACGCCTGCACCTCCACCGCGCTGTAGACGGGGCTGACGAGGGCCTGGGAGGGTGGCGTGACGCGCGGCGGGGTCGTGGCCGCGTCCTCGTTGTAGTCCGAGTAGCGCGAAGGCAGACTGAGGGCGGTGGGCGGGGTGGCCTTCTTTGCCGAGGCCGTCGCCGACGG